>BMAV01028051.1:346185-371061 GCA_019973955.1 Trichonephila inaurata madagascariensis
AAAAAAAAAAGTGTAACATTAAACATTCTGTAGCAGGCATATATGTTTACATAGTATTCAGTGGTGTGTATATGTATTTATAGTTTGACCATTTCTTTATAAATGATTTAAAATCTATGAATCATTATTTCTATTTTTAAACTATTAGACGTTATAGATCAAGGGTGGACAGACTTTTCCAGGGTACAGTCTACTAATTTTTTCAAGGAGTTGGGGTCCACCCAGTGTCAGGGACGTACACAAGGGCGGGAGAGGGGTCCACGGGTCCAGACTCTCCCTCACAGCCCTTCATTTTTTTCCGATTCATTATATAGTCCTAAGTAATTAGTACATAAAACGTAATTAAGTATTTTATATTAGAACTTTTTTTTATTTATTAATGTTAATTATTTGGTCTATAAGTATTTTTTTTTTCTTTTTCCGGACAATCGACAAAACCAAAAAATTATGTTTGGCTGCTCAATGGGGTATGATACGCGGATGGTAGACCTTCAACCCTCGCTCCTCCCCTACTTTAAAAATTCTTATGTGTGCCACTGCCCAATGTCGTAGGTGTGGTGAGGTAATGAAAAAAGGCTATTATTATAACTTAATAATAAGTACCGAACACATGTACTTACCTACAAAACTAAAATTAAAAAAAAACACTTTAAAACCATGTTTAAAGCAAAACTCAAGTTACAAACTTAATAACAATACCCAAAATATAATTATATCAAATGATGCATTTATTATGAAACAATTCAAAATACCTTAAAAAATAAAACATTTTTATCTAAAGATAGTTTTTGTTGTTATAGTCAGTAGAAGACAGATATATATATAGTCTACGTACTGTCAATCAATCTTGAATTTTCCGTATATAACTACTGGTAAAATTTTCAAGCGGTCACCGCAAAATGTCTTGGCAGTCCACCGGTCGATCGCAATCTACGTAATGCCCACCCCGGTTATAGATCATTCTTCCCATTTTTAAACTATCACAGTCTTGAAATCTGGTACGCAGATTCCTTTCATAGAGTAGAGATCCGCTACAAAATGGTTATTACGAAAACAGACCCCCAAGTGGTATTGCGGGGGCTTAAGGGACGTTAAAGGCAATTATTTCCATTTTTAAACCATTAGACGTAGTCTTGAGATTTGGTACACAGATTCCTTTCATAGAGTAGAGATCCGCTACAAAATGGTTATTAGGAAAATAGACTCCCAAGTGGTATTGTGGGGGCTTAAGGGACGTTATAGGTAATTATTTCCATTTTTAAGCCATTTTTATGAAACTTAACCCCCAAATGACGTTGCGGGTGCTTACGGACGTTACAGATAATTACCAATATATAAACAGGAAAGTGACTCACTCACTCATTATAAGATCATCGGAACTATTACACATGCAAACTTAAAATTTGGCAGGGATGTTTTTTTTTGTTGAGTAGAGATCCGCTAAAAACTGGTTTTGTGTAAATTCCCAAAGAGAGTTGAAAAGGCGATGTAGGTAAAAAAAATTCCCTTTTTTGAACTGTTAGGCCAACAGATTTTAGATCTGACAGACATCTTTCTTTTTTTTAAGTGGACAAAGAGGTGGGGCATAAAGACAGGGACATAAAAAATGACAAAAATTTCCGATTTAGAAGTTCAACTCCTGTCCTTTTTAAATAAAGAGGCGAGGACTGTAAGAAAGTTTTTCAATACATTCGAAAACTAAATGCTAGAACTTAGATATCAGTCACTTAAAAACTATATATAGTCATAAAACATTATGAAATAAGTACTTAGAGTATCGAGTGGGTAACGTCTAAAATAGTTTATAAAACTGCTTGGATAACTTAATAAACTTTATAGAACTGATCACATGCTTTATAGAATTTAATTTAGTTCTGAGTATCTGTGAGTAAATTGGATAAATAAATTAATAAATGTACATTTCCCTGCAGCATTAGAATAATTATTCTAATGAATAGTCTCATTAACGAAATAACATTCATTACATTTAGTTCGGAATAATATTCAACTTTTATTTTGGAACTAATTGTAATGAATAATAGTTAGTACGAATAAATTAGAATCAGCTTTTGTGATAATTCTAATCTAAACTTATAACAGGAAGTATGGACTTTTAACTATAGGAACACATTGCATCACTTTAATAGGAAGTAATTTTAAAGTAACTTAGCTGCAGATTATAAAAGTGCAAGAAATAAATATTACCAATAATAAGGGTTAAATATAAAATATAAATATTAACCAGTTAACTGTGATTGACTAATATTCTTGTCATGGAGAAGTTTCAGGATTTTGTGTCATCACGAGTATACTCGTCATGCGTAAAAAGTAGTGACCATTGACTACTTAAATTGTAATTTTTGAGAAAACAAAACATATTCACAAATTTCAAAATCTTTCATCCATGCAGTGGGCCGATAGTACCAAGCTTCCTTGGGAACTGAACACTGGTGACTCCGCGTCACACTGATCACTTGACAGAAACATCTGTACATGCACCTCAGCGCCTAAGGTCGCGTATACTGAGATAGGCACAGTAGGCCTTGGCCCTCATGGGCTGTTCGCTACTGAGTTCAGTTCAATTCAATAATGTTTTTAAATGTTAAAAACATTAAAGCAAATCCTAAAAGGGGCAAAGGCAAAAGTTGATTTATGATAAGGTTCCTTCAGGTATGGTCAGCTATGGAACAATTGCGTGACGCCGGCCAGACACTGAGCCCATTGATATCTCCTGGCCGGAAGTTACCTAGCTATCGAGTGGCTAAAATGCCAATTGTTGGATGCTAAAGTCATGTGCTGAAATTAGAATAATGGCTCCATGCCGTACTGCTGAAAGAATAGTAATTTTTCGGGGATGAGAAAGACAAGGATGATCTTTCTGGTAAGAGGATTGTGATCAACCCTACATCACCTTCTGCAGAACTTTCTTAGTGTCAAGACATGTAGAAAATATTTTGTTAGAAAGGAGGAAGTAAATCACACACACACAGTGTGTGCTTAGGTTTCTCAATCCGGGAATTTCGACGGTCCCCAAAATTCACACATATTCATAAAAACTTACGGTCGGAAGGATCATCGGCATCATGAACCCACGACCGAGCTAAATTACTTTATTACTTTTAGATCAAATGATAAACAGATGAAGGAACCCTAGAGGAGGTATCTAGGACAATTTTATAAAATAAACCCATGTTTTTTTAATCCAATCTCTTAACAGCGATACTTACTCCGTGATTGACGAGTATTCTCGTCATCGCTCGATTTTCGTGACACACAGAGTTCCACGTTATCAAACGGGGATGCCACAGTTAACTTGTTAAGTGCAAGAAGTTAAAGTACAACGATAGATATTTAAACTCTAAAAAGGAATAAAAAATGCAAGAAATAGGTACTCAAAGCAATAGATTATCAATTATTAAGTACAAAATCGAATAAAGAGCAAAAGGCTAGTATTAAGTGCAAAACGCAAGCATCAATGCAAGATCAGTGTATTTAAATATGGATATAATCATAACTGTTCCAAATGCATGATAGTTTAAGAATTTACGAAATAGTTATTACTAAATATATCAAAAACATTTAGCTCTATTAAAGCTACATAATGAACTACTAGCTAAGAATTTTCTATTTTTAAAGGATAAAATGAAATTCAAGGATGAAATCATAAAGTATATATCACCTTTCAAATTTCCACATCACACTAATTTGAAAATTGATTCAATGTTCTACATGACAATCTCTGGTTCTTCATATCTCGAACTTTCATTGCCTAATGAGAATGCAAATACGAATATACAAATAATACTTCTTTGCGAAGATCTGGCAGCCATGTTAGAACAACCCTAGGTTATGTATGAGATTTGATTTTTATTAACGTCATCTCAGAACAAAGCTAGGGCAATTAGCCATGGATCTTGCAGTTTTGAGCATCGGTCAAGTAATAAAGGTGACACCTTAGAGCTGCACCCGTTAACCAACTTCTACACCAGTCCAACGTGATGATTCGTGTATCTACATATTTAATGGGCATCAGCACCTCCAATGATGGTTCTTCAACTGCACCAAGACTCACAACTAGAGAATACTAGCCACGAGTTCACGACCATGACCACTCAGCTACCGGGTGCACAGATGACGTATGAGAAACATTGTATCTTTTCTGAAGCAAAATTCACCCCCAAAATAATTGTCTTAAAAACGAAATGCAAGAAAAAAGTAAGTTAACTTGTTATCGCATGTAATTTTTTTCATTGACTCGTTTATTGTCATTTATTATATTCGATTTTCGAATATAATAATCATACGAATATGACACGCAACAATCAAAATTACTCTACGGAAACTTCAAAAATATTTCACTTAATGATTTTAAATTTTCATACGTCTTTTAAAATATGCTATCTTATTTTCTTTTTCTTATGAAATTGCGGATAAAAATCTTTTAATGCAGACTATGCTAGATGGATACAATTATCGTGAAAAATAAATTCTCATTTAAATAAGAAAAATTATGTTTTTTTTTTTCAGTTATATCCGGTCTAGAATAGATTTTTGAGTGAGACATCCTGTTTGACAGAATCGGAGTGGATGTGTTAGCCCAGTAGTCATGGTCACGAACTCGTGGCTAGAGCGTGTCGTGAGTTTGAGTCCTAATTCCACTGAAAACCCACCATGTAGAGGGGCTGATGCACGCTAAATTTGTCGTGTTTCAAAGTTCTCACATTAGCTTGATGTGGAAGTTAGGAGATAAATATTCCAGCTCACGGGTCGTCTATGTTACTTGGCCGTGGCTCAAAATTACGAGATACGTCGCCAGTAGCCCTCATGTTGCTTTATAGTGCGATGTTAACAAATACTCACTCACTTGACAGAATCTGAATGTGTAAGATTTGCTGATAAACATCACTGAATGCAATTTTTTAATTGTAAGTATCGAGATTACGGGCTCATCTTAAGAATAAAACATTCTGAGACTTCAAGATACTTCATGTCATATATATTGAAGAAAGAGAACAAAATAATCTCTCATTCTCGAATGGTATTTTGAGTGTCGATTTTAAAAAATCAAGATCTTAAAAATTATTTTTGGCATAAAGAAGAGTTATTTTCGCTTTTTTACGTTTTTACGCTTTAGTTTTCCGTAAATACTTATTGGGAGTATCTGTAAATGATATCTTGAATACAATAGACGAACCTGTGATCTCAATATTGTGACGTGTTTAGAAATCTATAAATAAGCAGAGCTTCTAGCATTAATTTTTTCACTAATTTTACAGAAAATTGTATTTTTTATTTTTTTTTTTTTTGAGGAAGATAGATTTAAGTATAAATTACCCCCTCCCTGCCCAAACCAGCACCAAGATGCATTAAATTTTTATAAAAATGCTCCTATATGAACTTTTATTCATATAAATATATAACATAATATTACAGTCATCAAAAATGCTAAATAATCTTCAAAAACATTCAATTTTAATTTTTTAAATAAAACTCGCTTGACATTTTATTTCGACGTCATCTTGTTTTCTCTCTTACCAAAACAGTAAGGAAAGAATCTCCAGAACCAGTCCACAACTTTCACTCATCCACCTTTCCGCCGAATGGGGCGCAGTGTTGAGAATCCGCTGACCCACGTAACCAGAGGAGTAATCAAACCCAGCCGCACACGGTACTGGGGTGGTGTGTGTGGCATCCCCCGGCGGGGCAAGTCGTGATTGGGAATCGGTCCGTGGGTCACGTCTCATTCCCCTTTTATAGATTTGCATTCGCCTCGTCATTAAAGCCTCGGCCACTTTAATGAATGCCCCTATGCAACTGGGATGGGAAGGGGACGTCCACCCATTGAAAACTCACCTGGAAAGGAGTAACGGGAGGTGATATATTGAATTGCCCATAAATACCATGTACTTGAACTCGTGGGTTTTGGTAAACAAAACCTAACGGATATTTGATTTGTGTTTAGATTATCAGTTATTTCTGAATTGAGAAAAATATAAATTAATAAATATCAATCAAATAAAATTTAGTTTAGTTTTTGATTGTTGTAATATCACAGTACCTATACTTAGGATCAACTATTAGCTCTGATAGCACACTATCTTTTAAGGACTGAGGAGTATTTTTAAAATCTAAATTTCTTTCAAGAAACACAAAATTTTTAAAATTTTTAAAACTCTTATTAGTCCAGTTCTGACATATGCATCTGAGATTTGGACAATAAGGAAAATGGAACAAAATCGAATGGCATCTTTTGAGAGAAAAATACTTCGAAGTGTATTTGGAGGCGTAAATGAAAACAATAGCTAGAAAGGAAGATACTATTTTGAATTATATGTAATTTATAAACAATCTGATATCATTCAATACATAAAAATAAACAGAATGAATTGGATGACCCATATAATTCGAATGCCAGATGATAATGTTGTCAAAAAAATACTGCAGTTCAAAGTCACTGGGATTTGGAAGAGTAAAAGACCCAGATTGATTCGGCGGGATCAGATTTTGGAATTATAAACGAGAAAACGTGGAGAACACAAAAGCAAACAAGAGGAATCTTCTAAGGAAGGCACTGGCCTACGAGAGGTTGTTTTGCCTGATATGATGATGATGATGATGAGTATCACATTACAACAACAAAACTATTGGCGATGCTCCTCGTAATTTTGAATCATGGTCAAGGGACGACACTTATATACCTCACACTATTTTGACTATCGCATTATATCTCCGTAAGTACTTTGAGACTCAAGTTCTATTTATTTATTTATTTATTTATTTATTCGGGAGGACGAAATTCTCCTAGAAGGTTTAGTTCAAACCTTCCTTCGAGAAAGATAGGAAATAATGCAAAAAAATATGCATGAACGAGAAAATAAAATACAACATTATTGTTTAAAAAAAGACCGCTTCAAAAAATGCCGAGGTGGGGAGAAAAAATTACATTATGTATTGCATACATAGAATGAGTCTGTAAATAGACTAAATTTGATGATAAAGATGCTGTTTCGATTCTCAGTACTTTTAAAGAGCTTTCACAGCAGCACGAGATCTAATTCCAATGGATTCCGTCCCACATTGGACTCTATAGGAATGACCTTTAGACCTATTAGGTTGGCCTTTTGGCCAAGGAAGGCATCACTGAGGTTCCAGTGTCAACTAACACCCTGACATTCTCCAGGATGTGCTCCAAAATAAAAACCTAAACCGGAAACTATAGAAAATTCCCCCGGTCGTTCCCTTACCATCAAGGTGGATAGTCACCCACACACACACACAGTCCATCATTTTCAAACTTGCAAATCGTATCACTTCATTGTTAATGGACAAAAAGCATGTTTAAAAAGCCAACTGTAACTCAGACTAAGACTCTCCGAAACATCTGTTGAACTCTGTGCGGTCATTGACTAGGAGGACATGTACTCCAATCCTCTTCTTGTTAATGTTTTTTGAGGGTTTTTGTGATCATGGACCTGATCTAGCCTGCGGCTAAATCAGGTGGAGTAAGTCAATAACAACAACAGATTGCGAGAACTGGAAACAGAGGGAACTCATTTGCTATGAATCATATTGTTATGAAAAATATTCATTTAGGAAGGAATTGCCTCTTGTGTAGGTTTCTTAAGATGAAATTCGGCAGTATGGGGGCAATGAAAAACATAGTGATCGGCGTCTCCGAGAGAATCCCATAAAAAATTAGTAGAAAGCAACTTGGACATATGAAGGTTAACAGGGAAAGGGCCACAATTGTTGAGGGAAAGAATAAGCTGCTTGGAAATCGGGAGAAAATTAATATTGAGGTTTTCTAATAAACAGTTTGACCCTATGCCCCTTTAGACAATCATTCCAGCAGGATGTCCAAGAGTCAAGGATAAAATTTTTGAAGTAATAGTTTAGAAAAGAGCTAAGAGCTGGAACACAGCAAAGACCTCTCTCTCAAGAACAGTTAAAACTTATTTACATAGCAGAAATCTCCTTATTTTGTTGCTACAGGTCATTTGGGGAATTAAGACTTGAACACGCAACAAGACTTCATCGCCAGTTACGAACCTCGAGACTGTAACCACTCGATTAAAATACCTTCAATCTAAGTGTAACATCGAAGGTTAATAATTAGTTAATACTATCCCATGATCACGTGTGACTTACCTTGTTATTGAGTCATTAGAAAACGATTGTTAACATTTTTGTAATTCATCTTTAGAAATGTTAGGAATCTTTAAATTGTACGGATTTGATTGTAATTTTTGTTAACCTCTTCAAAAATATAATCATTAGTATCATTAGCCCCTTAACTGCCTCTGGCGTATATATCCGTCTTGCTCAACCTGCGCATTGAGTGCCCCTGACGTATATATACGTATTTCCAAAATAATATTCTTTTCTTTGCGCTGTTATCAGTAAAGCGTTTCCGAAGGTTTTGAAATGCAATAAAATTACCTTGACAGCCTTTACGAAAGTTTTATTTATTTTAGAAAAAAAATTTGCTTATTTACCTTTTCTTTTACAATTAATATTCCGCATATGCTCGCCTATGTGAAAATGGTGGCACTGGGGAGCGAATAGCGTAACTTTTAATCGGCAGTTGGAGGATTAAGATTCATTGATCTAGGGTTGCTGGCATTTTATGAATAATTGAAGTAGGGTCACTACATTTTTTAATACATGCAACAAGGGTAATTAGCATTTTTACGAATTATTGAATTGTATATCTTTGATTCATCGAATATATTTTGCATACTATCTAATATATAATATATGAATCTATTTAATATATGATGACGTTTCATTAGTTTATTAAATAGTATGTTTTAAAAAAGAATTTAGTTTACGAACTTGAAATTTAACTTAAAATTTAAATTTAATTTTAATTAAATTTAAATTTAAAATTAAATTTAGCTTCAATTATACTTTGTTTATACAGCATGTTTTCTCCACATTAAAGGAGACAAATAGGTTTAGTTAAAATGAATCCACATATTCATTTCACAATTCGCCTAAATTATTCGTATTTGATATTGTGTTAAATTATACCCTAGTACCTTCCCATATAATACTGTAAATAAATATCATCAATATTAGAACGAAAGTTCCATTTAAATATGAAAATCTTTTTATCAAAAAAATTAGTTCCTAGTAAAAATAAGGAATGAGAAAAATAAGAACTGAAGGACTTCCTTGAATGAAATTTCAATGAAATGAAACGAAATGTTTAAAAGTAATATTTATTTACATTTGAATCTAAAGATATATATTTTCTGAGAAACAGATTTTTCAATCTAAAAGCAAGTGAAATCCACCAATGATGATAAACACTATAAAAGAACAATTTTTATTAAAAATAAAATAGCTAATATTTTTTGGCATAAAAAAAAAATTTTCAAAAAGTGTTTTTATTAGTATGGAAAACATTTTAGGTTATAAATATTAACATTTGGTCTTCACAAAGCAATATAAGTAATGGACGAAAATTACAGATTTACCATGTTTTAATTTTGAATAAAAATCCACTTTTTCTAAATTGTATTTGAGATTCAATGCATCCGAAAGATGTTTTTTAGCTTGGGTTTTGGGTATTTAAAAGTAAATAATGTTGAGAGAATTTCAAAAAACAATTGATTTTTCAAAAATAAATTTTAATGCATTTCAAGCGTAACGCATACATTTAATCAAAATTAATGGGTGCTTACTAAAAGTTTTAATGGAGCTGAAATTATGTGTTATTTATGAAGTCAATATCCGTATGCATTATAGTGTAGGTCCTTTTTAGGAATTATGGTTTCTAATATGAATAATGTATTAACAATAAATAAGAGAATCACGGTTTTTTTCGTCTATACATAAGCATAATGTAAAAGAAAGATATGACTTCTTTTTAAACAAAATATTTTTTAGTCATTTTTCTTCTGTATTACTACATTAAAGTAATTTTTAATGAATTGGAATACATTCTCTGCATGCGTTGAATCAGTAAATTGTTAAGCTCTTGAGTTTTCAATAAATCATTGTGGGAAAAAAGTTTAAAGAAACAGAAAAAGAATGTCGTGAACGCTTAAATGTAATTTCCTTATGAAAGGATTCGGTTCTTTTTATATCTCGATTCAAATGTGTAAGATGTGTGTATTATTAAAATCGAAAGTTTTGATAAACTGTATGGAACAGAAAAATGGGTTCGCAAAACACGTTTACAAAAAAAATTATGGATAAAACATTTAACATAATTTCCATGCATGAAATTTATAAACCTTTTTACATACATTTAACAATAGGTTATTCATGTTGTTGCTGTTACTAATCTCTCGTCTGGTCATACGAAGTCTGACCATATCAGTGAAACCGTTGACTTTAGGATATCCGAATACGTTCGGAACCGTGATTTTGCAAAAGCGCATAAATGGATAATTTTCATGATATTTAGTGTCACTTAGATTATAATACATGTATACAATTGTTTTTATATAAGGACATTTCGCCAAAAAATTTATTTAAATACAATATTTTGGTAAAAAATTAACTTAGAATAATTTTTTTTTTCAAAATTTTCTCCTTTTGTGAAAAATGTTTCTATTATAATAATACTTTGCCTGCATATAGCTCATATCTCTCCAAAAAGGCTCAAGTAGAATTTTTGAAATATTTAACTTAAAAGTGGGTTTATCCATATTTTACGACAACAGAGGGGAAAATTTTAAGAAAAAAACACCGATATTTATTTCAATTGGTGGTAACTCTGAAAATAATGTGAATTTTTTAAAAATCATAGTTGAGCCTCTGTACAGAGATCTGAGCTATATACAGGCAAAATACTATTATAATAGAAGAATTTTTCACAAAAGGAGAACATTTTGAAAAAAGATTATTCTAATTTTTTGACAAAATATTGCATTTAAATGATTTTTTTTTGTCAAAATGTCCTTAAAACAATTTTATACATGTAGTCTTATCTAAGTGACACTAAATATCACGAAAATTATCCATTTATGTGCTTTTTTAAAATCATGGTACCGAACGTAGTCAGATACCTTAATGAAGTCCGATACTAGAAGTGGACTGTCATGGATATCTTCCCAGTCCAGGGCGTAGATGTGCTGAGGTGAAGACTGTTGTAGATGGCGCTTAGGGCAAATAGGAGACCTCTTATTGCCTTCAGAAAAAGTGAGACTTTCTAAGTCCTAACTAGCAAGTCGGGACAGTCTGTCACAAGGAAGGGATAAAGAAATATCTGGTCTTTTGCCCTTATACCATTTAGGAAACGGAGATTTTAACCATTTTTCTTTATTTTGGGCCTTTAGCCTTGAGAATAATTCTGTTGTCGTTGTTGTTGCTCATGCCACCTGACGTAGTCAGACCGAGGTCCACAAAATTCATCGTGGCTAGGGGCTAGATGTACGCCTGTCGCGCGTTGGCCTTAGTCTTAAGAACCATGCAGGTGACATTACGATTTAGCTCGGTGAAATTCCCGAAGGGACGATAGATGGTGACACCACCTATCTCCACTTCCACAATTTAGGCATCGAACTGGAAGAGAGGGAAATATTCTCCAGTCTCCTGCACTCGCGGTTTCAGCTGCGGCCACCCACAAGACTTTCGGACCCACTGATTTAACGAGAACGTGCTCCGTGTGTACTCAGAAGGTATTTGGTGGCATCGAGCATCGAACCCAGGCTTTCCGGTCTGGAGTCCGATGCTCTAGCCACTAGGCTACCCACGGCCCAGAATTATTCTAAATATGTGAGCTCTGAGGTGGAAGGGACAGGATGGTTCAGTCCCTCCTTTGCAAAAGTGTCAGCCAATTTATTTCCTTAGATATTGACATGGGACGGAATTCACTGAAAATGTACTCTGGTATGATGGGAGATGAGCTTAACTTTTCATAGGATAGATAAACTGATTTTATCTCTTATGCGGGCCCAGGTTTGAAGTGTTTAAATGAACTACGGCTGTCAGATAGAATCCAGAGGTTTTCGTAGTAACAATAGGTATATTGATTCAAATGTTGCAGGGCACTCCGCAAACTGTGAAGTGCCACCAAACGCCCTACCCCACATCATAGACTTTCTGATATGGGATTGAGGACTGTGTATCAATCCAGATGCCCAAACATAGACTGCCAACCATGTGGTTTTCTTTTATATTAATAATTTGATTCATAATATTTCTTTAACTATTATCATCTTCCTCGTTATCATATTTTCTCTTATGTGTGTGCCTTCAAAGGTTTTATTTCTGTAAATTAAATATACGTGTATATATATAGGGTGAGTACGAATGATGGACCCAATTTCAAAAAATCGTATTAACAACTACTGCACATATTACAATAAGTGGTGCATGAATGTAAAGAGAAATATACCAATTTTTTTTCTGTAACAAATGTTCGATATGGGACTCTCAAGTTACACGTCACACATCCAATCTGTAATCCAGTTCGTTCCATACATTTTGTAGTATCACTCTATCAGCGATTCGTGATGCAGCACAAATGCCTACTTGTCGCCTTCTGATATTTGTTGTGCCGAATACAAATGATACGGCTTGGCGTTTAATTTTTTTCGTAAAATGTTCCATACTATTTTCTAGAATATTCCAAGTTTATACAGGCGGCAATTCTCGTTGATTTCCGCAAACTCGTAGATTTCCGAACTAAACTCTACCTCACCTTCTTCCACTGCTAATTCCGAGGCTCTTGGGTGAACACTGCTTTTCTTTTTACACAAACTGTTTTTTTTAATTGATGATACCATCGTAGAATGCTTTTGTTGGTTGGTGCTTCATTTCCGTAGCGATTTCAAAATGCACGTTGTACAGAAATAACTGGAAAAGCCCGTGCATACTCTAATACGCAAACACACATCTCTGTCATTGCCGCCATGTTTGGATTTTAATCACAGGGATCTTGAATGTGCTGTTGATCATTTGTGGGGGAAAAACTTGGTATGTTTCTCTTTCTATTTATGTATCACTTATTGTAATATAAGCAGTAGTTTCGAAGTATGATTTCTTAAAATCAGGTCCATCATTTATACTCACCCTGAATATATAAATATGTATATAAGTTCAATAGACATGTTTTATATCACCAATTAGATTATTTTCAGATTCATTATTTTTTCTAAGAAATTATCTGTTGTTTAGAATTTTTGGCTTTATTTCGTTCTCTATAATAGAAGTAAGTATGTATTCCATTTTTTTATTACTATTACCAAAAGCTACCGCTAATAACTTTGTAAAACAAAGGGAAAATTCCAATATCTTCTTGAATTACTTATATAGAGAGAAATCGTGTAAAAATTTTCCATTATTCATAGTAGCTGTAATATTTTTAAAAATTTATTATGGTAGGAACCACATAAGTAGTTCCAAGAAATTATATACAATTGTTTTAATTATCTTCAAAATGTCATTAGTAATGTCGATTAATTTTCTTATAATAAATCAAATAAATCATAAACTTTTATACAACATATGCATCAGTTTTATATCTATAGCACCTGTCAAGATGTATTAGAAATTCATTGTACTTTTTGAAAGTGTAATGGATATAAAAATGAGTTGGAAGAGAAATTAATATATGGAATGAGATCGTCAACCTTTAATAACTGGAGGGAAAACTGGCTTAATGATGGTCATTTGCATTAAGAGATCCCAAAAGTGAATATGAACTTTACAAATTACTCGGAAATTTTAATTCTTTTAGATAAAAGTTCCATTGAAAACACCTTAAAATTTAAAACATTAAAATTGCTTGCGTATGGCTAACGGAAAATGCTGGGAAAAAAAATTTTTTTTCAGATTAGCTGTAGCAGATTTAGATAAAATTCAATTTCTTTACTTTAATTTTTAAAAAGTTCAGAAAACTCTCGTGGTGAGCAAAATAAAAAGCTTTATTTTAAGATTACACTCCTCATACATCCACAGGCCATCGATATTAAGGCGGCACAATACGATTCAATTAACAAAAATCGGTGAAAAAATCAAATCTCATATTTTTAGCCTAAATTATTTTTTATATATTTTTCTATAACTTCACAAAATTTGAAAGCTCTAAGTTGTTTAAAAACACAGAGTTTTGATAACTTTTAGGCTTGTTTTTATTCACATCCCAATGGAAAATTAAAATTTTAAAATGACTTATCTCGGAAAGATAAAATAACTAGTTTGTCTTCATTTGAAATGCTAAGGCTTTTTTTCTATTTTGCCTAATAGTTGGATATATATTTTTTTCACTTGTTGCTAATAGTACATGGAACAAAAGTTGGTATGCCTTTTTCAATCAAAGCAATACTTATTTTTTTAAAAAATAAATATTAAAATTTACATATTTTTTAAGGAATTTTCAATAAGCATTCATAAAAAGAAGAATTGTACGAATACCAATCATGTCATCGCAAAACCCATACCAATTTTTGTTATGCATAGTTCTCTCTCTACGTACTTATAAATCAAAGTATATATATGTACGTCAATCTTTGTAGGAGGAGTAGCATTTTAAAATCACTTCATAAGTTTCACGCGTGTTTTTCCTAAATGGTTAGCTTTTTAAGAAATTTTGAGCACAAAATGTGTTTTACCTTTTACATACACATAGGAGGCAACCAAAAAATTATGAAAATCATTACATTAAAAAATTTTGTGCAAATTGTATCATGTCCCCTTAAATTCTTATTTTATTTGGGACATTCAAAATTTCCGAAAGGTACGTTGAATTCCCAAACATATCAGAAACTGGGTATGTATTCTAACAATTCTTGATGTAACATTTCCTATTACATTCCCATTTATCATGTAAATTACGAGGTCCGTCGCCAACGCTGTATATTGTGTGATATTAATCAACAATCCATCAATCATTTCTATTTATTATTCTAATCATACCATACAGAAAACTGAAACTTTATAGAACATCAAATGAAATAATGTATTATGCATTTTCTAAACTTTTTCACTCGTCATATACATGAGAAAATATACATATTTTGCATCCCTATAAAATGTTAGATAAAATAATGTAATTCTGTCAAATAATGGTCTGAATTTTCTGACATATTATTCTCAGAGGCCCGTGGAATAAAAAATATAGTTTCTTGCTTAAAAATAAAGTTTAAATGAAAGTAAACCATATTTTTAAGTACTCCCCTAGGAAATATAGTTACAGTTTCTAAAATAAATTTTTTTCTTCCGGTCATCAATAAAAAATATTTGTTTTCCAGAAATGAGTATATTTTATGTACTGAAATAAATATTTTTAGTGTGAGGAATTTATGTAGCCCTGGGTCACTTCAAACATCTTTTATTATCTAAGGTGTAAGTGGAAATTTATTAAAATTTATGCTGCATTTACATGACAAAGTATAATGTCACCTTTTATACCTCCCTTTGATATCTTGATGCGTTAACAATAACGGATTTTGTACATTATATTATTAAGAGTCTTTAGTTAAAGTATTATATTATATTGAAAGTGAAAAAAGGATGCTGTTGATAAAAGAACTTGGAACACTCACAAAGGAAACTCTTTTAATTTCTTGTTTTTCAATTTCTTACATAAAAATCGTTCTAATACCTTTTTTAGTTTCATTATACTATGCTTAAATGGCTAATTATATAACAGGCTATTAGAAATCATACACATGGTTATCCATAATTCTCTTTGGAATTTCGAAGCGCTATAGTAAAAAAACTCAGACGAATACAGCAAAACAGAACATTGTTACTCTCTTACAACTACAACATAAATGACAACAATAACAACAGAAACAATTAAAGTTTTATTAACGTACCTTACAGATATTTCACAGGGTGTTGCCAAATTCGATCGACAAATTCTGAGGGGAATAGTAGGAAACACGGAGACGACAAATCAGCATAGAAAAGGGGGTCGCAAACCCCGTTTAGTCAGTGAAAATCGCCGTAATAGTAGCCTTCTGGAGGACGATGAGCCAGACGAGAGCAGTGGTCAAGCGAATGCGGGGATATACATATACTGTCCGAATGCCTCAGTGGCGCAAGATACCTTGTTTTTTTTTCCTACAGCACGTCCTCCCGAAGTTGCTGCAGGGTGTACCGGTCACTGCGCACCAGAACGTTTAGTTCAGGCACGATGGAACACCCGCACATTTTTTCGATTGCTGTGCGTTACCACCCACATGCTACGTATCCCGGAATGTGGATTGGACATGGTGGACCCATTTCTTGGCCTCCACGCTCCCATCCCTTAAGAAACACGTGCGCCTACAGCGGCACGGATCGTCATCGCTTCAGCTGGCGTCACCAGCACATCGTATTTATTTGAATGCGTCCGAAAGTCCTTCACCCGTTGGTGTCGGCTGTGCTATGACCTACGTGGCCGCAACTACTAACAATGGACTAAATTCATGTGACGTCATTAGTCACATGATAACTGAGCCACGTGTTTTCGGCCAATCAGTTCATAAATTAATGCGACGTCATAATTATATCATAAATAATAATCACGCGTTTCCAGCGAATTAGTTCATGTGCTTCACGGTTGCCAACTCTTGCTATTTGCAGAAACTTTCTTTTAGTAAGTAGACATATTTGTCAAGGATATAATAATGCACATAGTTAAACAAAATGCACTTAATTTAAAAGTATTCGTATAATGTAAAGTTTTTTTTTTTTTTAACACGTGAACTCTCATTACCCAATCATCAAATTTTAAATGTTATCTAAAATTTACAAGTTGAACAACTAGTATGTCAATTTTTAATGAATGGGAAACACGTGATTGTGTGCCGTTATCATGTGACCATTATGAATTGAGTCCATTCCTGTGACTATTACTTGTTGTTGCATTTCTGATGTCGATCTGTGATGCATTGTTCGTATTGTAAGCATGCTTTACGTCTAATAAATATATTCTTTACCTCTTATTGCCCATCTCCATTCCACTCGATATCACACCCTTCATAACTGTTTTTGCTGGTTTGTGACCCCATCATGTTCTATGTTGATTTGTCGTCCCAATGTTTTCTACTATCACCGCTCTCAATTTTTTGTCGAATTTGGCAACATCCTATATATGAGAAATCTCGGTTACACGGCATACGTCGATGTGATAGTCCAGTTCCTGTCTCACTCTACTCAACATGGTACTATCTACGTTATTTACAGCATGTGTCATCATTTCACTCTACCGCTTCATCACGTGAAGTACGAAAACTTAATTTTACGAGAAGACCAAGTTTTCGTATAACACAGAAGGGATAACATGTGGTGTCAATAACGTTGATCGTACCTTGTTGAGCGGTGTGGCAGGAAATGGACTATCGCATTCGTGTAAGTCTTGCAACCAAGATTTCACACATGGAACACCTGTAAAATATGTAAATAAAACGAATTGTTTCTGTATTCTTTTAAAATGTTCTCTTTTTTGTTGTATTCGTCTTAGTTTTTTTTACTAAAACACTTCAAAATCCTGGAGGGAGTTATGAATATATACCTGTATTTATATTTTTACATTTCATTGCTATATTGCGAGGATCATTCTTATTCATAATTTATAGGTATGTTTTTATAGGTATGTAGTTATGTGACGGGCTCACGCGTCTTTTCTTTAACATAACCCCTGGGTTCTTTGGGGCCAAGATTAATGGCAACTCTTTTCCAACCAAAACCCAAGAAGCGAAATGTGAAAAAGAAATGCAAATATGATAGCTTTTAAATAACAGAAGTTTCAGTAAGTGAAATGGCAATTTGGGGAATGTTATGTGTGAAAGAGACAAGTGTGAATTGACAGCCAATCGTGAAGTTACTTTGAAGATAAACTACTAGGTCAAGGTGCATACCATTGCACGCGCGCCCACATGTTTCTTCATAAGATTGAATCTAAATTTGGATTAAGGTAGGATTGATTATTTGATATTAGGACGTAATATTATTAGAAGTGAGAGTAGGCGGATTAAATAATTATAGAGGTCTAGGTTATGCGATTTGGTTTACCTATTACTGTGTGTTTGTTCATTATAGATTCTCGCTTAATTAATATTATCTAAATTGTTAGAAACTTAAGTTCCATTCTTAATAAAGTCTTATTAGGAATCAAAAATGTCTATTCCTTTTGCAAACTCTACACCTCTAGCTCACACTGACAATCAAAGATACGGGCGGTATCACAAGTGCTTTTGCTGCATTCTTCCCCCGGTTCTCAAGAATATTGGGGGAGGGTCCCTCATTCGGGATCTTTTTGTGCATGTTTTTCGTTTAATTTGCAAATAAAATAACTTCTCATATGGTCGGATGGAGCTCTAATCCCTTTGGGTGAGCTTTGTTCTCTGGAGTAAGCAAGTAATGGCCGAGGTAGCCTAGTGGTCAAGGTAATGGATTCATGACCGGCGTGTCATGAGTTCGAGCCTAGTACCGCTGAAGACCTGCCGAGTAGGGGGGCGATGCACGTTAAATCTGTCGAAACTCAAACGTCCGCCCATTGGTGTTTTTTGGAAGTTAGGAGAGGGGATGTGTGTGTGCCAGATCAGGTGTCATCTTCGTCACTTGACCATGGTTATAAATTATGAGGTCCGTCGGCAAAAGCCCTCAAGTAGCTGAATAGTGCGACGTTAATATTTACACACACCGCAAACACTGTCAAGGTCATTTTACTGTGTTCCAAAGCTTTCGATATAGTTTTACTGACAGAAACACAAAGAAAAGGATCGTATTTCAGAAAGACGTATATATACGTCCAATGCACTTAACGCATCAGCTGAATGAGAAGTAAATATACGCCGGTGACGGTTAATACAAAATGAACAAATTCTTGTCCATGAATAAGTTTTTGAAGTACTTGAATATTTCTTGTTGTAATAAAGAAACACATTTTTGAAAAATATAAAATGTTTATGCCTCAAGAATGAAGAAATGAAGACTTGAAACAAGCAAGTAATTGAAACCATTCTAAAACATATGTTATCAAATACAAAATATGAAATTGAGAATAGTTTAGATATGACACACAAGTTATTCTTAGAAACCCTTAACAACGCAATAATTTAAACATTTTTCATAGTTTTTAAGCTGAAATTACTTCCAAAGTAAGAAATCATTGCACAAAATAAATTTATAATTCACGTTTTTTTCATAAAACAAAACTCATTTATTTTCAATTTTGGTGGTCTGCCCTTTTCTTTCAGATCATTATAGAACAAATCCTCGATGAAAAAGATACTATTTATACATAAGATTTTGCAATAAAATGTTTACCTGTATACTTTTAAAGATTTCTTGTCTTGTTTATTCTCGAACTAATTTTATTTTATTTCTATTCTAATATATAATTTTACTGGTTCTTCTTATAAAATACTATCAAGAGAACTCACAATAGAGAAAAATAGCTAAAGCTCATTGATATTTTCAAATTAATTCTTAAAAATCTTTGCTAAGAGATAAATAAAGCTTTTGATCCAAATGTTTTTGTTTATATATATTTCAGTTTTTGAAACTTTGACTTTTAAATTTCGGAGATTTGTTTTAATTTGAATATTTCCATTTAAGTCTACCAAGTCTCAATAGAGGGAAGGTTGGTACCATATCAAACTAGTTTAATCTCACTTTTTGTTCCTAAGTCCTAGGTTGTACTTGGTTAATTTATTAATTTTTAATCTAATTTTAAAACTGTTACTTTTATTTTTAAGTTCACCGTTGAGATTCTGCGCATTGGGATTTTGTATTTAAAAATTCTCATAATTTCATATTTTTGTTCTTCTAAAAAATTTTATGGTTCATCTATATATGTACACTTTATTGAATATTCAAGAAAAGAAATCTAAACTTTTACAAGTTATTAAGAAATTTATTTTCTTTGATATACCTCAAGTATATTGTAATTTCAAATAGAACATATACATTGCACATTAAGAACACATATACATTAAGTTTGGTGTTTCTTAACATTATACAATTACTTTACAATGTAGCATGACTTACAGGTTAAAACTCTATATCTAATTTTTTTTTTTTTTTTGTTGAAGTGGGAATTGTCGCTATATATTGAGTATTCTAAGAAATTATAATGTATAAAAAGACTCAAATTTAAGAAGAAATAAGTAAATAAATTCTGAAATCCCTAAAAAAACTTACATTGAAGCATTATCGACTTTTTAAACCATAAAAAGTATTATCTAGCTTAATTATAATGATACTCTTGCATAAGAATCAGATTATTTTAATGAAATGGTTACTGAAGCTGTGTGATAAGAATTAATAATTTTTTTATGATCGTCCACCTCATGTTTTTTCTCATATAAAATGTTCTAGGGTCTGGATTAAATGTGACATTTATAAGCTATAATTTTATACAATGTATAAAAGAAAAGTTAAGCTTTACCAACATTTCCCCCTTATCATATAAACGAGATTAAATTAATTGAAAAGATTTTCTAGATAATGTTACTAACACTTAGATACAGAGTATATATTTTTACAGATACAAAATGCTGTAATAAAATGAAGGAGACATTGTGTAATAGAAATATATAACATCTGGGTTAATTTTATCTCATTATTGGATGTGTGAAGTTGCGGTCTTATGGGTAGTCTAATGAACTACGTTGCGTGATGTTGTCTTATTTATGTATTGTAGTTATGCGTGTCTATTAACTTGTTTTTATAAGTCTGCCTAATCCTAAAATCAGACACTTGCTTTTTATAAACTCGTTTGATAACAAAGACAATACCGAGAAAAATCAAAATATTAATTTATACGTTACCATAAAAAGTCGGTTCTAATTGTTTGCTTCAGTAATCTAGAGATTGCAAAACAGTATCAAATTAAGAAATTTGCTTAAGTACGAAAAAATAACGAATTACGAAAGCTTGCATTTCTTCTATCGGATTATCAGTGTAATTGGATGTTTTTGTTATTTATAAAAATTAACAATGTATTTACCATAGAACCTAAATCGTGAGCTCTATTTTACAATCAATACAAGCAAACACGTTTAGAATTCAAGAAAGCAATTCAACACACAGATCTCCACGTATTAAGCTCCATTAAATTAAGTATAGGGTTTATATGTAATTAAAAATTACATAAAAGTAATCATTCTTTTGAAAATAATTAATTCGACAATGTTTATAGAAAAAGAGAATAGTTCTTTTTAAAGCTTCAAAAAGTTTATTCAGCATTAGAACTGGCGCATCCCCTTTAACAAATATTAAAATTTGAGTTTAACAGTGAACAAATTAATAAATGGCGCATGAACAAGTAATACTGACACACGCCAAGTATTTGTTTTCCCCGTAGCAACACTCTCCTTGGGGGGGGGGCGATTGTTTTGCAGGCAGAGTTCACTTCCAATCGTGAATTTGGAAAAATTGGATTTTAGCAACTTAGGAGATGTGACCAGAGTTGCCAGATCGGTGAAAAATACAATATCGCCAAAGAATTATCGAGAAGGCTGTAGGATCGATCCTTCAAGAAATTATCATAAGGTTATATAAAGGATCTTTAAAACAAAAGTCGAAGCAGTTCTGAAGAGAGTTCAGTCATGTGCAGTCAGAGTGTGTGTTTTTGCTATTAGAACTGTTTAGAGCATCGTTTCTCAAACTGTGGGGTGCATCCCCTAGGGACGTGAGAACTCTACGAGATGGACTCGAGCATATTAAAAACTCGAAAACAAAAGATTATTTTTAAAAAAAATTATGAATTTACTCAAAGTAACCAAACAAAATTTATTCTGACATAATAAAAGATAAAATTAACATTTACACTAATGTAATACATTTATAAATGTATTAGTACTGTACAATGTAATTTAACAATACTAAGTTAAGAACAAGTTTAATAATTACCAGTGACTCCATGCGCTTGTCACATAAAAAATTATATACAAAAATTATCACTTTTTTGATAATTTTTTTGTATGATTTGTAAATAATTCCTTAACTGCAGATTTAAAATTACGCGATTCGCTCCTCAAACCCTCCATTTTCTACATCGGCACGCATATGTGATGAGTTTTTTTGGGACGAGGGGGGAGGGGAAGAAGGAATAAAAAAATAAGGAAATCCTCTGATATAAGTTATTTCTTCACATACACTGACATGGTCCTTTTATTGCATTCCAAAGCTTTCGGAAAAATTTTATGGATAGCAGTGTACAGAAAAGATCGTACTTCGGAAAGACGCATATATACGTCCAGGGCATTTGACGTACCGGTTGAGCGAGACGTATATACACGCCGGTGACACTTAAGAAGTTAAAGTCTTATTGTAGCTTTAGCGTCAAAGTATAGCATAGCTTTAGTGTCAAAGTATAGTACAGTATTATTAAATTCAATGTATTGTTATTTGTATGGAAGGGAGAGGGCCGATAAAAATTGATTGAGTGTGTGAATATTGGGTCGAAAATATTGAAAGTTTGAGAAGCAATGGCTTAGAGAACTGTTTCTGGAACTTTGTAAAACTTGTTTAAAACGTGTGTGATTTGCAATATTTTAAATAATTTGTTAAAATATTTCTTAGAGTCGGTACGTCAATCCGTCTTCGTGTAGCCATATGTTTGTCCTTGTCTGTTAATAATTCTGTTATTATTCAAATATTTGGAGTCATCAGCTGCTTTTCCCACACAAATTTGCAACAATATCAATCTTATAAAACAAAGAAAAATGCTTAAAAGTAAGTTTAACAATATGTGTATATCCCAGTGTGGTTTAATTTAAATATTGCAAATATTACAGTTCCATTCAGATCTTTGTCATTTCATTATGATTTAGTATTACAAAGTCTAGCATCAATAATCTGTAACATCTGTCTAAAATGACGTCATTTCAATGCAAATGCAACAATGTTTTCATCTCGAGCTTAATATAGAACCCTGAAATGCTATAAATAACTTTGAGTTTAATATAAGCTCATTCTTATCTTTTCAACTCGTATGTGCCCGCCAACTATTATATTGATACTTTAAATTCATTGTAAATGTTACTGGAAGAAACATTTCTTGGGAAAATTGATCCCCGTTGGTATTTTTATATTTTTTAATCCTATTTTTGACGAGACATATTCGAATTCTAAAGCATTTTATAATGTCAGATTCTATCAAGAAAGGATTATATTAAAAAAAAAACAATTTCGTCTACTTACTTTTATTCTAAGGTATATAAGATAATACTATTTTGATGACATTTTTCTACTGAAATATAAATCTCAAATGCCAGATTTCATTGAAAATGAAGCTGTTAAGGTTTCTTGTAATTTTATGATATTTTTAGAGAATATTACTCTAAATTTTTTCAGATGTTGTTTTAGAACAGAGGTGACCAACCTTTTTGGGAAGAGTACCACTATGTGATGAAAAAGAAACTATGCGTGCCACTTTCAACTTTTCAAACAAATAAAAGAAATAGAATGAAAAACGAAAAAATGTTACTTATAAGCTAATTATGGGATGTTTACTCAAATAGCACATTTTTTTTAGGACAAGTCTAAGTAGTGGAAATTTAAAAATAATATAATAAATAAGACAAAAGTGCAAACTTTAGTTTTATTGTTAATAAACTTTTTAGATGTTCAGAATCAGTTAAGAGTTAGGTGTCACATAAAAATGCGTAACTTGAACCATTTAAATCTAAATAATTATCAAACAGTCAGTACTTAATAGGTTTTTAAATTAGCAACTTTTTTACCAAGTCATTTATATGAGGATTAACCCTTGAAGATGCTGATAAAATTAGATTGTCTTTGGTGCATATCAGCTAATTTTGATTTTATGTTAAATTAGAAAACATTTATATCCACAAACATACGTATGTTGATCCAAGTTTTGAGGGGTAGGGGGGTCTAAGATAACCGCATTTAAATAAAATTTTATTTATCATTATCTCTTAAACTTTTTAAATTTTTCAGTAAGTCTTTTCGCGTGCCACGGTTACAACTCAGCCATTCCACACTGTAACACGTGTGCCGCGGATTAGCTACTCCTGTTTTAGAATGATAGTACCACATTTTTTTGCTTTTCAAGATTTTTTTGTCATAGGTTTCAAAACATGCATTTGATAAAAAAAAAATATTCGTGGATTAAAAGATTTTAAATAATTTTTTCTTATTTATTCCAAGGCTAAAATTTGCTTGATATACCTAGGTCTCGGGTATAAAAGATAGATGTGAAATTTGTGAGGGCACCCACCTCGGGTGCCCTTCTCCTTGATTATCAGCGTGAGCTAGAGGTATAGTAATAAATGGAGAACTAGAAGCTGACATGATCTTAATATGACTTTATTAAGATCTTAAACTTTAACTTTTATTATATTAGATAATAATAATATATGGGAGAGAATCCACGATGACTGAGCACACAATATATATAATACCGAAATAGCTTAACCCAGACCACTATCAATAACAAACTCGCCTAAGCTCAATTATAATTCTATCACAGATCCGAATATTAAATAGTCACTCCTACCTTAATGTCGAATGAAGTAGCGATCAATCTGATTCTAGATGCAGTTGCGATTCATAGGAGTGCAATGGTGCAATGCACCTTGACCTAAGGGCTCTCTGTCAAGGAATTCCTCTGTTGGCTGTCGCTTAATCCTTCAAAAACTCTTCAAATTTGAATCATGGACTATCATAACATTCCCCAAATTGCCACACCGCTTACTCTAACTTCTGTTATTTAAAAGCTTCCTAATTTGCATCTTTCCTACACGCTTCACTTCTTGGGTTTGGTTGGAAAAGAGTTGCCATTAATTCTGACCCCAAAGAACCCAAAAGACATGTTAATGAAAAGACGTGTAAGCCCGTCACAAATTCACAGTGCAAAAACTAAAATTTAAAAACTTAAAAAGATGCTAATACACTGTTTTGCAAAACTTAAGCAACAATGTAAAAATTTAGCAGATAGCCATGAAATTGCAA
>BMAV01028051.1:385971-398572 GCA_019973955.1 Trichonephila inaurata madagascariensis
TGATAGTATTGGTGGTACATAATAATCTATTTAGCGATAGAAAAAGTTTGTATTGCTAAAATATTAGAGATGTTTTATAAAAGAAATTTATCATAAATATATATATATATAATGTAAGTGATACTTAAAAAAGTAGGAAAGTGGTTTAGTATTTTCCGAATGATGAATTATGACATGTAGTTTAATAAAGTATTATTGAATCAATATTAACTATATTTTCTAGCTTATAAATCATTTATAATTATACCAGTATCTTTTCAGTAACTTTGAGCTTTTTTCACACAATTTCTACTATTAGTTCACTCTCTCCCTATATATATATATCTTATTCAAATTTTCAATCATTAATAAAATACTTTCTATACATCCATTTAAGTTCAAATAAATTTTTTTAAACTTGTAGAGGATGACATTTGATGTTAATGCAGTGTTTTCAATTATCAATTCATTAATTAAATTAATTACCGGTTTTCGACGCCAATTTAGATTTGTCTCTATTGTTGCAACAATGTAACTCTTAAAACAATGACAGAAGTTGGCGTCGAAAACCAATTTTTCAGTCAAACTAGCCAAACCGAGTGTGCATTGTTACAACAATGCAGACAAATCATGCTCTTTTTTCAATTCCTACTATTAGTTGAGACTCTCCCTATATATATATAATCTTGTTCAAATTTTCAAAGTTAATAAAATACTTTCTATTCATCCATTCAAAGTGAATCTACTTTAAAATGTTTTTTTATATTACTTGTTAATAAGCAACTGCAACATTCACGAAAAATTTTTTTAAATTGTTTATAACCGTTTCAGTTAGTTATATTTTAATGTGTATTAAAAAAATTATATTTATCGATTTAAATACAAGGTTTTATAAACTTTATACTGATATATTTAAATCAGAATTAAAGAATTTTACCGATGGGTTTCTAAAATTAATCGCTTGTGTGGAAAAGTTTAAGAAAATTAAACTTCATAGAGTTATTTTGTTCTGAAAAAACTCTTTATTTAATTTTACCTTAATGGGTAATTTACTAAAATAATCAAAATTTCATGAATTAGTTTGTTTTTTATTTTGTTATTGCATTCACATTTTCTGTTTTTGTGCAACTTTCAACCAAATTTTGAATTACAAGTAAAATTAAGTAGAAAAATTTTCCTTCCTCAGAAAAAAACGATGGTGATCAAAATTCAAAACTTGATAAGTTTTAAATTTCCTTACCGATAAAAATTCTAAATTGTAGCGTTCCTGAAGGTTATTTATTTATTATTATTATTTATTTATTTATTTATTTTTAGATTTTTAAAATATGCTCAAAAATCGTAGCGATAAATAAATTAACAGAATTATATCTATTTTTATTCATTAAATATTTGAATATTTACAGATATTAACTTGAGAGTAGGGATTGCAATATCGGACCAAAAGTTCAATACCGGTATTCGGTATTTTTTAGATCTTAATACCGGGATACCGGTTTTAATACCAGTATTAGGAATTTTAGAAAAAGCACGAAAACGCAGGTGTTTCTTTGTTTTATATTTGCCAGTTTTATTAGAGAGTGTAAATATCACAAAAATAAATTGTAACTTATAAATTATCACAGTATATAAAAAACGCACACAAAAAGAAGTAAAGGAACATCTTATTTATTAAATCACAAAAAAGTGTAAGTATCACTATACTGAGTATACTATCGTGATACTAGTACAAATTTTTGAAATGTGATCTTAAAAAACAATGCATCAATTGCACTGTCAATAAACCTGGAACGTAGTTTTGTGCAATAATTTTATCCGAATTATCTTTTTTTCAAAATAATCTAACATCCCTTGCGACATGGTCGATCTTCGTTGACCATATCGTGGGGTTTCAGCGGAAGTTAGAGGTGTGGGATTCTCGAAATGATGAGACATTTTAGAATTCTTAATATGACTTTTATTAAGAATTTAACTTAAATTACTTAGATATCGAACAAACTTATATTAAGTGAGAATAAACCAAAACACGTAGCCGTAATTAACACAGATCTTGCAATTAGATCACTTATCAATATAATTATACTATATCCGCCTACTCTCAATCTTAATAATATATTCGCATTCAGAATATAATCTTCCTACCTTGGTTTCTACGCAACGTCCAATCCACTTCAGATATTTCTCTAAGCTGGCGTACAATGGTATGTACCTTGGATGAATGGCGAGATTTTCGTGATTCTTAGGTAAGCCGTCAATTTACACTTCTATCTTCTCTGAACTGAACTTTCTCTAAATTGCCATCGCGCTTACTAAAACTTCTGTCCTTTTAAAGGTTATCTTATTTGCATCTATCCTTCGTGTTTCACTTCTTGGATTTGGGTTGGAAAAGATTTGCCATTAATCGTGGCCGTCAAAGAACACAGAGGTTATGTTAGAGAAAGGGCGCGTGAGACGTCACACCCTGATGGCTTGGGCTTAGAAAGTGTGCTAAAATTTGTACCTTCATCGTAATTAGAATCTTTCCTCTTTAACAATTTTGTGTCATGTTTCGTTTTTAAATGTGTATGGAGTCCCCTTTTGTACTTCCTCCCTTCATTTTAATAACGCTAGAGCATTTTTTACATTGAGCTACTATATTCTTTTCATCATATAAATAATGAATCCAAACCAAAGTATTATCAACTGATTTTTTTATGTTCTTTAAAGTTATTCTCATTCATTATTATGGGTTATTATTTATGAGTATATATATAAATGATTAATATAAATAGTATTTTGAACCCTAAAGTATGATATGCAAGTACAGTGTAAATAACAAACTCCCCAATTTAAAAAATATCAAAATATTACGCACTTTCTTCACAATTACGACCTTGTTTTCATAGATATGAATATCAGTCTACGAATCCTGAGCGTCTGCAGTATCACTCTGAGCTGTAACAGAATATTTTTGGCCCACCTCTTTGGATGATTCGCATATTTTATCACTTCTCTTAACTGTACGATACAACTTTGTATTCACAGTTTGATCAATTTCGCCCGTTAAGGGAGACACAAAAATAAAAACGTATATTATTTTGCGATGTTGGTGATCCTGAACATATAGTGGAGACAATTTAAAGAAAAATTTCTAGCAAATACCGAAAAACCGGTATTTAAACTTGTGAATACTGGTATTTCAAAATTGTACAAATGGCTCAAAATACCGGTATTCGGTATCCCGGTATACCGGTATTGCAATTCCTACTTGAGAGTAATAACAAAAGTGTCTCCAGTTGAGGTAAATAAAATTATTTAAATGTAACTAAGGTGAATAAGATGTAAGTTTCAACTAGCATTTAACTAAAACTGGACTCAACGTATCACTATCAGTGCCACCAACTCGAAACAGAATTGTGCTATCTCTTACACGTGGCTTCAACTCGATTAATCTTTCCAGTGATCTCTCTCCCTGTCGTCTAATCCATCATCTATCCTCTCGACTACTTAGACAGGATATTTATAAAGGAAAACTATAGAAGATGCAGTTTGTTTCTTACTTATTTGAGTGAATTTCGAAAACCTAACGGTGGGCAGAGGTCCCGAGAAGAAGTAAAATCTATAGAACAAAATGAAATATAATAAAAAAATAACGTTATATAAGAAGAGACTGAACTTCACAACATGACTGAAAAATAGTTCCATTTCAATACTTTTTGTCATTGTTGACAGATAATCCTTATAATATTTTTTAAATGAAATTTTTTGTTTCGCAGATTTTACTTCTTAAGGTATCCAAATACCCTAAAATCGTGAATTTTTTAAAGAATTGAAAAAAATTTTCGTGATTTTATTTTATAGACCGTCTTATGAGCTTTGTAAAAATACCAGATGTTTTATTTTCCATTCTCTAGAACAAAAACTGCCAGTGTTTTAGTAAAGCAGATGCCATAACTTTTTACGAGATGTCAAACTTTAAAATGTGTTTCTTTCGAAAAACTCAAAAGAGGACATTGCTTTAAAAGTTTTAAGAGTAAATAATTGAAATTTTTTGTGTATGTTCTGTGCAGTAGTTGAAGTGTTTTAACCTTCAGGTTTATCAATCACTGATTTATTAAAAAATGTACAGTCCCTTATGTGAATATAGGATGCCCAGTGGTCGAGTGGTAGCGTATCGCGTTTCCACTCCAAAGGTCCGCGTTCTATTCCCGGGCTGGGAAAGATGGACGCAACCTTTCATCCTTAGTGCAGTGAGTCGATAAATGAGAACCAAGCTTGCTTGTGGGGACTTAATCACTGACCACCTGATCGGGACATCTGCCCATGCACCTCAGCTCCCAATGGTCACGTATACTGGGATGGGCACAGTAGGTCTGGCCCTCATGGGCTGTTGCGCCACTGAGTTTTATGTGAATATAATTACTGTTTTTTTCGCAATTTTATATAATAACTAAGATAACGTGCTATAGTTTTTGTAAAAATTAAAATAAATCTCTTATCCTGAAGGTAATTTCAAAAATGAGTACCAAAGTAACACATCAAAATTGAAAAATTGAGAATTTGTTCATAAACATTTGGTACAGAGTGGGCCCCACTTATGTAATTTTTTGTAAATTTTTACCCATTTTTTCCATTTTAGCAATAACAAATTTTTTTCTCTTGTTCATTTTAGCTTTTTTTTTCTTAAAATGAACTAAATAAATTTAAAAACCACACAAAAAAAATCCATATCTCTATTTTTTTTAAAGTTGTCGTAAGTAGTCGGATACCTTTGTGTCTCTTTAAATGTAACATAGTTGGGAAAAGGAAAAAGTTAATATGCGTAGATTTTTTTTTCAAGTACGAGGTAGCATAAATAATGTGCAAGGATTATAGATTTTGAAAATCCATTACATTTTTACTACAATTACATATGGGCTATTTTTAATTGAAGGATCGCATAAAATATTTCCTCGTTTTAAATCAATTGCTTAAAAAATGTGATTACGTTTAAGTAGTTAAAATTTATTTGAGATGCGATTATTTTGACTTAGAGCTTATAGTTATGAAATGGGACAAAGTATATATATAACCGTTAAACTATACAATTCAGTTATTTCATAAAATAACTAGGTATTTCATGAAATAACTATGTGAAGTTACCCCCCTCAGGTGCCCTTCTCCTTGATTATCAGCGTGAGCTAGAGGTGTAGGAATAAATGAAGAACTAGAAGCTGTCATGATCTTAATTTGACTTTATTGAGATCTTAAAACTTAAACATCTAACAGATTAGATAATAATAATATATGTGAGAGAATCTACGATGACTAAACACACAATATATAATACCGAAATAACGTAACCCGGACCACTATCAATAACTAACTCGCCTAAACTCAATTCCAATACTATCACAGATCCTAATATTAAATAGTCAATTCTACCTTAATTTCGATCACCCGATCCAATCTTAATGGAAGTTGCGTCTTTACTGGAGTGCAATGGAATGCACCTTGCCCTCATGGCTCTATGTCAGGAATAACTTCTATTAGCTGTCACTTAATCTTTCTCAAACCTCTTCACGCTTGAATCATTGATTATCATAACATTACCCAAATTGCCACACGTTTACTCTAACTTCTGATATTTTAAAGCTTCCTAATTTGCATCTTTCCTTCAGCTTCACTTCTTGGGTTTGGTTGGAAAAGTGTTGCCATTCATTCTGGCCCCAAAGAATCCAAAGGACATGTTAATGAAAAGACGCGTGAGCCCGTCACAACTAGACAGGTCAGTTAAAGTTCATAATAGATGAAAAATTTTATACTTTACCTAGTTATTCTATGAAACACCTAGTTATTCTATAAAATAACTAATGATTGACAGTTAAAGGGGAAAATAAATAATTTCAAAGTTATTTTATAATTTAATTAATCATAAATGGCTAAAACAGGGGTACTCAAACTTTTTTTCTGCTGGGCCGCATACATATGTCAACTACTTCACGCAGGCCGCATACATATGTTAGTTATTCCACGCGGGCCGCAACATGAGGATAAATGGGGGAAGGGGAGTGAGAAATGCTTTAAAACCAAGATAACATTGGAAATTTAAAATGTGGAAAATGGATCCAAATATTATAACTCCTGTTATGCTTTTTTTAATTATTATTTTTTATTTTTGTCACTAACACTAAATTAGAAGCATTTAAGAAACACTCCTTCACAGTTTCTGCATCTGTAAACGGTTTCATATGATTACGAATAATATAACAAACTTCATAAGATGTCTTTGTTACCGCAGTGATATTACCACTGACAAAACACTTTGTTGCTGTTGCAAAGATTATTCCCAATCGTCTTGAGACGATATATTTTCTATGAATATTTTTCGCTTGCAAGATATGAAAGATAGTTAAAAATTAGTTCCACCTATAAAATTGTCGCTACTCCACTGTTGTCTGTTATCACTAATCGTAACCGTTCCAAATAGAAAATGAATATCAATTCGTACCCGTACGACACCAACAGCAAAAAGCAAAATTGATACATCTGATTTTTTTACAAAGGAATTTCCTCCAAATTTTTAATACTGTGTTCTTAGGCGAATTTCTCAGAGAAATGGGCCATGACCGAGCCACATAAAAGGGCTCGGTGGGATCATGTGGCCCGCGGGCCGCAGGTTGAGTATCGCTGGGCTAAAACCTTTCTCGTCATTACATTTATAAAAATGCATTCTTACAAATACATTTTATCCTTATATATTGCGGATGATTAATTTATAAATAATAAGGAAAAGCAGAGGGTACAACTTATTATTGCTCATATTGTTCACATTAGTTAAACAGAAGGGGGACTATGTTTTGCATCTGTTACTGGCTCAATTAACTTTTCTACTCCTTGAACTTCAAGGATACCATAATCCTGGAGTAACCAATAGTCAGGAGTAATTTTTTTCTGTGCTGTTTTAGCCCTTTTTACTTCTGCTCTATCAAAAATAATCATTTTTCACGAGTAAGTGCGGCACTTTTTTCCTTTGTCCCACGCATATTTAATAAAGATTCAAATCCCTCACATTGAATTTTTCTTATTTACAGATTAGTCTTGTATTCTTGCAGAAGTTATTGCTTGAAAACAGGTTGAAAAAATTTTATGTTAATAATCCAAAATGAAAAAAATGCAAACATAAATACACCGCCTAAATTCTACGTTTAAAAGCGAAGGAATGAGGCATACATACACACACGTCATTGCAAAGCAGTTGTAAGCGGTTCAAAACTGATTAAAAGTAGCTTTAGAATACCTAGTTAGATCGTAGAATTCAATAGTTTTATATACTTAAACTGACTTGTGTAGTCATTTAATTAAATACGTAGTTATTCTATAAAATAATGGATTTCACACTTCAACGGTAACATATATATAAAGAAATTCATGAATAAATCAGAATATGTTTCATTCACAAATAGAATTAAAATTATCAATGATTTTCGCATAGTTTTAGGATCTCGTACAAGTATTCCTTTTATTTATTTTGGTTTAAATATTGATAAATCTTTAGTGATTAATTCTTACATTTTCCTTTCGATATTTCTTCGAATACTTAACAGTATTAAATATTTGAAGAAATACTGTATACTAGTAGACCACTATCCTTCTCTTCCAAATAATAATAATAATAATGCTATAAATTCTTATCAGCTTATATCACACACATTTGCATTTTTTTTAAATTCAAATGGTTCAAAAAATGACTTGCATTATTGACTTGCTTAGTAAAATGCAATATGCTCTAGTTTTAAAAAGACTGATTTTTTTATTTCTTTATTTTTAGAAACTGAGGTATCTGATTTTATGTTGAGTTGCTGATGAATTCTTTTTAACAATACTCTAAATAAAATTTAAACACAAGAAAATAAATTAAATGATGAAACCACTTGATTAAACTTTATGTGAGGTTTATTTAACAAAGGATATGTTCTGAATTTTGACGAAAAGACATTGTGTATGGAATAGGTATAGGTGTTTGTGACGGTGGTATCAATATAAATCAGTAACAACCCTTCGTACTAAGCAGATCATTTTAGTATAGTGGATATGTTGTGTGCTTACGAATCCGAAGGTTGCGAGTTCTAATCTCCTTCGTTGGTGACCCTGGCTGAACTTTGAAACAACGCAAGCCTTCGCGGAGCAGACGTGGCGCCATCTCACTGCCTCAAGAGCAACCAAAAGCCGTCAGACACTCATGACGCAGCACAGCAAGCCATCAGACCACATGACGCAACACTTAAGCCATCAAAAACAAATGACACAACAACTCACACGCTCGCCATAACACTGTATCGTTCGTTCGCCTATCCACCCACTCGTTGGCAGGGGAGAGTGTGGCAGTGATATCTATATAAGCCAGTAACAACCTCCGTACAATGATGATCATCTTGCTATAGTGGTTAAGTTACTCGAATTTACGGAACCAAAGGTCCCGAGTTCTAACCTTTAGGTTTAATTCTGACTCCGAAAAAATATTATGCTAATATTTTGTATGAAACAAAACAAAATAATCAAAGAAATTTAACAAAAAATGTAAAATGATAGAAATTGACTGTAATATCAAAATTATTTGGTTTATACAAAAAGAGTAGAAAAGAGAAAATCTAATCCTTTGGGGGTAAAAAACGAAGTAATTTGTAGAACTCAAAACAAAATGGCAACTTGGCAAATTTTATAAAACTCTGGATATTTTAACCTTTATTTTCAGTCAATTTTATATATTCATGATTAAAAATAAATTTTAAGTTAATACTTATGTAATTAAGTTGAATTTTTTTTTTCATTTTTATTAGAATATGGTTGTATTTACAGTGGTGGCCAAAATTGTGTGGACACTTTTTTAAATTGTTATGTTTTTTTAAGTTCGTATGCTTATAGAAAATTTTACTTTGCACAAATTCTAAGTATTTTATATCATTTTAAAAAGAATTTAATTCTAAATTCAATGCAAAGAAAAGTTTAATAGTTTAATATTTGCTATGCAGAAAAGGTTATGCTGCAATAACTGTCGTTATATATTGGATACTGATGATAGCAGTGGATTATCGGAACTTAGTGAGGTTGCGTTTATTCGTAATTACAGCTTCACATCAATGTTTCATTGAGCAGAAAATGGTTTTAAGCTCCTCCTTCGTTATCACACGGAGCCAGGAAACAATTTATTCTCAATTATCTCCTTTTTATTTCATGCGAACCTCATTCGGACAAGAGTTTTCAAACGGTGCCACAGGTTTGCGATAGGATTGAGGTCAGCCTGTTTTCTGGCCAGGACAACAACTCAATGATCTTAGAATGGTACCAGTCTTTCAATTACTTTACTGTGTGGCAAGGAGAAGAATCTTGCTGAAAAATAAATGAAGCATTGTTGGTAAATAGATTCATGATGGAAGGCAAAAGTTTGGGTTCTAGAATGATGTCAATGTATTTTATGACATTCAGTGTTTCATCGATGATGTGAAGGCGACCAATACCATCTGCTGATATGCATGACTAAATGCTAAAACTATGTGGGTACTTCACAGTTACCTGGATGCATTCAGGATGTAGCATTTCTGCTTTTCTATGTCTTGCATATCTTAGGCTATCACTACCGAATAACGATATTTTAGTTTCGTCCCTTTATATAACTTGTGATCAATAATCATTTGTCCAATTCATGTGTTCTATTGTCCACTGTCCACTTTTATCTCTGAAACATAGTATTTTTGTTTTTGATGTCATCAACAGGTGTGGCGCACCTTTTTTTGGCCTTTTTATTATTAAATTTGTCTCCTGACATCTTAAATAAAACGTTCACAGTCTCTGGATGTGGTCACTGTAATACCCACCTGTTATGCAACTTTAAGAAAGGAAATACCACTTTCTCGTCGCAATTATGTCCAATCTACTCTTTTATTTGATGTCAATGCTTTTTGACTAAATATCATTGTTATGTGGCCGGGAAACAGCCCGGCCTCGCCCAATCAAAAAGCCTGTGGCACCGTTTGAAAACTCTTTTGGGGGAAGGGTACCCATGAAATAAAAAGGAACTAATTGGGGGGTATAATTTTTTTGGGACATCGTGAAATAATGTAAAAAGAGCTTAAAACCGTTTTCACCCTTGAAACATCGATGTGAATCTGTAAAAAAAAAGAAAAAACCCGCAACCTCACTAAGCTCTGATAGCTCACTGCTATCATCAGTATCTAATGTATAACGACAGTTATTGCAGCATAACTTTTTTTGCGTAGAAAATATTTAAATTTTCTTTTTTTGCGTTGAATTCAGTATTAAATGTTCTGTAACATGATATAAAATACTTAGCCTTTTGTGCAACATAAAATTTTCTATAAGCATACACAAACTTCAAAAACATTACAATTTAAAAAAGTGTTCACAATTTTGGTCACCACTGTAATTTGGAAGGAGAATTTCCATTGCTAAACTTACTTTTTTTTAAAATTAAGCTCTTTACTTACAAAAGCAGACATGAACTTTTTAACCCCCCTTTCCTTCTTTTAATTTTAATAATAATATATAAAATAAATTTATAAAACAAAACCATTCTACTTTCAAAGAGGAAAGAAACGTTTATCAACTCTAGTTTTTAGTAAAGCATTCAAGACATAATTCTGAAAAATGTGTTTTGTATATTTTACTAAAACGCTGGAGTTTTGCCAACTTTTGATACTTTATCAGAAATGACACAAAGCATGTTTATCAGTGCAGAAACACAAAGAGATAAATATGACTTTCGCTTTGAAATGAAATGCTGAAAGCCGTTATCGGTAACCTCTTTAAAATAGGCTTAAGTTTTAAAATTATTCCAACTCTTTTTTAAATCTGAATGTATTCCGTTTGTTTAGCTTTAGCTTAATTCAAAACAATCTTCATATGTGTTATTTATATAGACTTAAATCGTTAAGGGATTTCCCATTCGTTCGGAAACCCTGGAAAAACCGGGATAAATGGTTTTTTATATTTGGGGTCACTCAGATTGAAATACATGTATAAAATTTTTTTATAAAGGGGGGGTTTTAAAAAAAAATTATTTTAATATTTAAAATATTAACTTAGAAAACCTTTTTTAAAAAGTTTTTTTAAAAAAAGCTTCTTTTTGATAATATTTTTTCCTGTATATAACTCAGGTTTTTTCTAAAAGGCCCCAACTAGGGTTTTTGGGAAAAATTCACATTATTTTAAGAGTTACAACCCATTGAAATAATTATCGGGGTTTTTTTCTTAAAATTTTTCCCCTGTTGTCGTAAAAAAATGGATAAACCCCTTCCAAAATTATTTTTAAAATTTTACTTGAGCCTTTTGTAGAGGTCTGAGCTATATACAGGCAAAATATTATTATAATAGAAGCATTTTTTTACGAAAGAGAACATTTTTTTAAAAAAAAGGGTTTTTCTAAGTTAATTTTTTCCCAAAAAATTGTATTTAAATAATTTTTTTTTCAAAAAAGTCCTTAAAACAATCGTATACATGTATTCTAATCTAAGTGACGCTAAATATCATGAAAAAATTTTCCATTTATGCGCTTTCACAAAAAACACGGTTCCGAACGTAGTCGGGGGTGCGGTACCCCGTGGTTAAGGTATCGGCCGGCAGGATGTCATGAGTTCGAGCCTAATACCACTAACCCCCGTGTAGGGCACGATCACGTAAAATCTGTCAAGGGAAAAGTCCTCCCTTGGTGTGGTGTGGGTTGGGGGAGGGGGGGCCAGCTCAGGTGTCGTCCAGTCACTTGACCATGGTTCAAAATATTTGGGCCGTCCCAAAAGCCCCCCGTGTAGCTGAACAGTGCGACGTTAATATTCACCAAACTCCTCAAAAAATCCGAACGTAGTCGATACCTTAATACATGGTAGGGTTAAAAAGTTCCCGGAATAGGTCAATTACAAATTATTAAAAAATAGAAGAATAATTTAATCTTAGTCTTCAAAGTATTACCCACCTGAATCCACCCACTTGTTACAGATTGCGTATAACTGTACAAATAATTTCTGAAATCAATTTTTTGAGTCCTTCAGTTGCTTCGTCACATTTTGGTTCAACTTATCCGAATCCACGAAACGATGTCCCTTTAATTTCGTTTTCAGCCGTGAAACAGGTAAAATTCAGTGGTGTTACGTACACTCTCTCAACCTCCTCATTGTGGAAGGGGAGGTGGAATTTTGGGGCCCAAAACTGACCCCAAGTATGTTTTTTTTTGGGGGCCAAAACCTGGGTTGAGGGGGCCCATTTCGCCGTTACACCACTGATAAAACTCCTCTGGTGCTGATATTGTTCTCATATGCTTTCTGCAGGATCTCGAGTGTCTCAGGTGATTTCTCAAGCAAAACATTGAATTTGATATTTGCCCAAACACGACATTGCAAAATCCGACGAATGTAAAAATTCCTTTGTCACAAATGATCTACAGCTAACATTTTTCCTTCTATCTACTTCAACAACTTGTCCCTCCATTTATACCTTTAACCAGTTAACTGTGGCGCCCCCTTTTGAGAGTGAAATTATGTGTGACTAGGGATTGCAATATCGGACGAAAAGTTCAATATCGGTATTCGGTATTTTTTTAGATTTTAATACCGGGATACCTGTTTTAATATATCAGAAAATTTTTGAAAAAACA
>BMAV01028052.1:0-20216 GCA_019973955.1 Trichonephila inaurata madagascariensis
AAATTTTCAGAATTGTAAATTAAAAAAAAAAACCCATATCTCAGCTGAAAAAAAAAAAAAAACATGTTTTTTAAAATTTTTTAAGTCTGCAGATCTAATAGCTGATAAAAAGGATTTTTTTTTATTTATAACTCCCCGCAACTCCCTTGTGGGTCAATTTTTGAAAACACCTTCCTAAGCTGATCTCTGCTCAGCAAAAGTAACACATTTTGTGCAATGAACGCTTAAAATAGTTTCAGTAATTAAAATCTGGAAGTGTAATACGTTAATATTACTTTCTGTTGTATTTATTTTATGATAAAATTGTAAGATTCGCAAGCAACGCCGTTCCTTAAATTATAATGGCAATTCAATGGAAGTATAGCGAAATGTTGGCGATAGAGTCAAGTTGGAAACTGTCATGCTACTTTCAAAGCTCGAGCTTTATTAGAGCTTTGGGAAAGATTAGACTTACGCTTTGAGGCATCACTCTTAGTAGGTACTTTTTCTACACTTCCAAAAAATACAGTACAGTTGTTATTATTATTTTTATACTTAAAAAATGCAATACCTGCCAATTCAATTAAAATTATAGCTTTATAATTAACTACTAACCACAACAAATTATGCAAATTTGTCCAAATGATGTAGTGCGAAAGACAAAGTTTATCTACTTTAAATACCAGAAGCGATAAGAGTATTTACTTTGATATAAGGATTAATTTGTTACTTCCAAATGTGCATAGTGAAATCATAAAAAAACGTGCACAGAAATAAATTATCAATTTTTATTGCATTTTTGGTTCACTATTTTGGCGATAATGGCTTACACATGAAAAAAAAAATCAATATTAGTTATTCAAATAAAGAGACTCAACACAACCTCTCCCTTCGAAATCTAGTTTTATTCCGAAATATATAAAAAAATAGTGATTACACTGATCACAAAACAATAAATTAGAAGCCAACGCCTGGCGTAGAAAAAACAAAAAGGGAAAGTTTTGCTTCACACATAAAAGATAGATATATGCTGTCGCGGGTTCTTTTTGCAAGGCACGCCAGAATAGCTTGCAGATGGCAGAATGTTTTCCTACTTACTTGACAATTATCATTATATTTTGGACACTTCACACAATATCTTTATAAATTATAGCCTATGTGTAATTCTGATGTATAAGCTATATTATTGTAAAATTTCATTAAAATCCATTTAGTTGTTTTTGCGTGAAAGAGTAACAAACATACATACACACATACAAAGTTTCGCGTTTATAATATTAGTAAGGATTCTTATCGCAATTATTTGCAGTTTTAAATATCATTGCGAACTATTGGAAAGTTTGAATAGTTGTGAATCTTAGATGGCAATGAAATATGATTGTTAAATATAATCAATAATTATTAAATTAAGTAATTATCAAACTTGTAAATTTTTATATAACTAAAATGTTTACCAAATTTAATAATAGTTGTTTCTATATTTATATTCAACTTAAATACAGTAAAAATCGCTTAACACGAAACTGTGGGGACCGAAATATTTTTTCGTGTTAAAAAATATTTCCAAAAAACCCCCATACATTCAATAAAATTAAGTTTATTAGAGTACATTTTATTTACATAACTATGGATGTAGTGAGAAAACTTTAGAGGTCGTGTCGAGTGGTTGACTGAAACAATGGCGAACCAAAAATTAGGGCGTTGCCGGTGGTGTATGATTCTTGTATGTTGATGCATTTTCTATTATGGGATTATGAGGCAGTCTTGTAAATTAGTATATCCAATTTATTGAATATCTTGAAACACATAACTATAAAGATAGACGGCACAACACATACAAAGAAACTACAACACACAACACAAAGCAGCTGGCTGAATTACATGATGAAGGCAAGCAGACAAAGAGAGCGATTACACAAGATTTTTGTTTTTATACCAGCAGTGCAAGCGCGTGACTATTACGGAAGAGTAGTTCTAATTGGATAGAATGGGCGGGACAGGGATTTCGATTTAGTCGATTACGATTAAGATTACAATGTTATTTTTAGACCAAAGAATTAAAAGTTATTTTAAATATTAGTACAAAGAGTTAACAAAAAGGATATTAGAAGGAATTATTACATGTATATATGCATGTTTTTAATAAAAATCAATGAAACAAAAGCATTCACAAGAACGTAATGAAATTTAATGCAAAATTATCGTTTTTTCAAAAACAAAACAATTATGAAGTTTTGGGAAAATATTTTTGATTCTGATTTTTTTGTGTTGTATTTTTTTAGCATTAAACTGTTCGATGTTTCCATTTTTTATTCATTTCTCCATTGGAATGTGCGTCTAAATAGCTGCGCATACTTTTCTGATGTTCTCATTTCGGATGACTGTGGAGCTGTATTATTCATTTCATTTTTACTGTCGGAATCTGTATTCGGATATTTTAGGAGTTTGTATGATGTCCTCAATGTTAACGTCATCATTTTTCAACATTTTTTCATTAACTGTGACAGCAGAAATAATTACTGCTTCGGACATATAAAAACTACCGGGCTATCAAGTGCCGAATTTTCGGAATCTTCTGTATTAGTTATATTAGAAAACAAAGTTTATTTTAAATAGAGCGAGAAGAAACTACAATTCAATGAACTCTGAAAAGGAATTATTACGAACTTCAAGAAACGATTTTATTTCTATGATACTCAGCAAAATGGATTGGAAGCATCTATCATATTCATAATGTGAACACTTTTTTGTGTATTAAAGGTTACATTATTATATAAATAGATTATCTATATATCTTTTTACTTACAAAACTGTCAACTGTCAGGTATCAAACAAGGATGTATTAATCTTAATTTAAAGTTAAGAAAATCACTTCAATTTAATTTTAAACAGTTATTTTAAAGCACTTTGAAATGCTATTCAATATTTTAAATGCGTCATGTATGGGAAGCGATATCATTACAAATAATGATAGAGTTTATCACTTCAAAAAGCACGCAAACAATGATTCATTATCCATCTTTTTTCAAGATGATGAATCATTCTTAAATCACTGAGGTTTTTCTTTTCATCCCTTTCTGAAGAAACTAAGATACTCATTTTAAAAAATTTTAAAATAAATACACACGCATATATAATATGTTATTACATGTTTTTTTAACTCAGTAAAAGAGAAAATTCTTAGAGAAATTCTTTTTAAAGTCGCTGGCTTATCTGCCGATATTACCGATTTATAATAATAATTTTACTGTTAAAGCAAATATTTTGAAACATACTAAAAATTTTACTAAAAAAACATTACTGTTAAAAATATGGTTTCCTGCTTAAAGGTTTTAATGCAGTGTTTCTCAAACTGTGGGGAGCGCTCCCTAGGGGGCGGGGTTATCTTACGTGAGAGGCACGAGCATATCGAAAAGTCTTTAAGATTAAACTGCAGCAGCACCGGGAGTGGTCAATGCGCAGGAGGGTGACCGCCTCGCAAACCCCCGGTTGCCTTTTTCTACCCCTTAATTTTTCGCTCCTGCTGGACATTCGTCACAACACCACTCACTCTCACCTCCCCCAACTGGGCAGCCATTTTCCGAGCCATTATCCTCACTTCTCAACCGCCAATAGGAAGACTCGCTCTCCACCCAGATTCTTCACTGCAAAAATCCATCGAGATGTCGAGATCCATGCCTTAGGCCCCGCCTACTGGCCCGCCGCCGCTCGTCCAATAGCAATGCTCCACACCTCAACATGAAAACTCAACGTAAAGCCAAGTCACAAAAGAGACATTAGCCAGATACGGGATTAAGGGTTCTTTGAAACCCAGATGCCCGCACAAATTCCCGTAGATTCCGGTAGATATCGAAAAGTCTAATACAGCGATACCTGCGGCCCACAGGGCCTTTTTAAGTGACCGGTCACGGCCCATTGCTCTGAAAAATTCATTTATTTTTAAAAATTTGGTGGAAAATTCTTTGTTAAGAAATCAAATATATCAAATATGATTTTTGCTGTCGATGTCGTCTGTCGATGTCGTATGGGTAAGAATTCCTGATTAGTGATAATAGACAACAATGAACAACAGCGACCGTTTTATGAATGAAACTAATTTTTAATTATCCTTCGTATCTTGCAAACGAAAAATATTCGAAGAAAATAGGTTGTTTCAAGACGATTGGGAAGTTGACTATTCTGTAGTGAAAAACAAGCATGGATCAGTAGTTGTTTGATTTGTCACGAAAGTGTTGTAGTTAAAAAAATACCAATAAACAGGAATATATAGTTCAATGACACTTTTACTCGAAGATCTCTTTCAGAGGTGATAAATAGGTTTCTTGAATACTTTACTGCAGCAAAAGTGTTTGTCTGTGGTAAAGTCGCAGTAATAACAAAGGCACTCTGTGAAATTTGTTATATTATTGGTAATGAAATGAAACCGTTTATTGATGCAGAAATTGTGCAGGGGTGATTCTTAAATACTTCCAATTTAGAAAAATTTAGTGACAAAAATGAAAAATATAAAAAAATAATTAAAAAGCAGAAAGAAGTCTTAATATTTTGATCACTTTTCCATATTTTAAATTTCATATGTTATCTTGGTCTTAAATCATTTCTCTCCCCCTTCCTCCATTAACCCTCAGTTGCGGCCTGCGTGAAATAGCCATCATATGTATGCGGCCTCATGAAAAACATCTATGTATATGTATGCAGTATGGGCCCAGCAGAAAAAATGTTGAGTACACCCCTGGTCTAATATAAAAGATTATTTTAAAAACTTATTACTTTGCTGAAAGGAAGCAAAACAAAATACATTCTGACACAATAAGAAACAAAATTAGTGTTGCATGTTTATTGCAATCTATTTCAATTTAAAAGTTAGAACGAAAAAGTATTATAGTACTTCTAACGGATCTATCCGCGAGCCTTCTAATCCTCTTGAGGTAAAATTATTCTTTTTAACTGTAATCTCTGTTGAAAACGTTCTCTCGAAGGAGAAGGCGGATTTATTTAAATGAGTTGTTCTATTCAAGCATTGGCATCTAGGTACGCGATGATAGTCGATGGAGGGTCGATAGATGATAATTGGAGATTAAAAGTAATAAAATTGTAAACTAGATTTAAGACCGGAGATCGAATAATTAAGTAAGATAATTACAGAGAATTGATGCGTGGGAATCAAGAGTGCTCCAAGTGTAAGTTAAGTAAACTTTAATATGTTAGTAGCCTTAAGCCGTGTGATTGATGTTCTAATTATTTACTAAGTGCGTTCCCTACCTTTATTTGTGTTGATTAAGTAAAGGGATAAATAAAATTGCCTTTAAAACTTGCTATGGCTGATCTTTGTTCGAACCCCCAAACACCAACAACTTCTAGTAGGTTGTCACATGCTTTTCCTATAACTTAAAAGTGACTTACTTAAGATTTCTCTCTCTATTACTTAAAAATAACTTACTTAAAATATATATTAATAAAAAGTAACCTATACGAAATTTAATATTTATAATGATAATATTCACGGTTTACAATTATAGTAGTATTGTAGTTTTAGTGTGAAAGTATACTATTGGTGAATTAGATATATTGTTATTATATGGAAAGGACGCGATGAAAATTATGATTCAAAATTGGGTCGCAAATATTGAAAGTTTGAGGAGCACCATCTTAATAAATTTGATTTCAATATCCTCATCAACTCGTCTGAAAAAGACGACTTTGTTCCACTCCTGTATCCAGTTTTGTCATTCGGCTCACCAGAGTGGACGTCTATCTCTATACTGCGTTCTCAAGGGAAGCCGAAGTAAAGATCGTCATGTTGACAGTCCACGTTGCTGCGTCGTTGCTCCATACGAACTGCGACGTTTGAGATAAATAACGGTAGCGTGGTATTGATTAATTTAAATATTTAGTTTATTTACGTCACAGCTATTATTTACAGATTATACATTAAAGTTATTAAACTTATGAAAAGATTATTACAGTTCAAAACAGTGGTTTGTGAAAGGAGGGTTCTCTTTCCTCGACCACTCACTTGAAGGTTTAAAGCTTTCTGCCTAGTTCTCCCTCTCTTGGATCGGGGAGCGGTGCCTTTAGATCTCGTTACATCCTGCTAGTGGCGGGAAAAGGTCCTCGTGATCCCAAAGGGACGTGATCAAGATGGTACTACGCAATAATTCAAGTTGCACAGGTGTCTTTGCACGTGTAGTGATTAGTTCCACAAAGACGCCGATCACAGCTGCGTGGCGGAAACCTTACAGAATGGATAGTGGGGATACTGAAAACTTACCTATTTCCTAACTAATGGTCTGGGATTTGGTTGCATGGTTTTGTAGGGATGACCTCTCAATATGTCTGTCCTCTGGGGTGTTAGTCATTAGACTCTAATGACTAACACCCCAGAGGACCCAGACTCTAATGATTAGAGGGTGTGGAAATCCTGCATGCCATTCAGTTTGACCCTCAGCAACCTACTTCCATATTCGCATGGCAATGTTGCGGTGGACCTCTAAATGTGGTGGACAATATCACTAAACAATAATCCACACTCTATATCGGCAACGATCTTGCCTCTATCGAATTTCGACATTTGCTGATAAGCCTTTCTTATTTGAGACATAACACGGTAACAACCTTACAAAGGGCTTTCCGAATGAGAAATTCACTACACACCTTTTCTTCTATGCAGTGTTTCAGATGTCGTTTCTCCTTTCTGCGTCGTCTAAATGCGCTGAAATACTAATCATTTCTATATCTTAATCTCTCTTCTTCCTTTCATGTGATTTTGACGTTCGTCAGATCGTTCCTTCCTGGTGTTGCAATTTTTGTAGCCAGCAACGTACATAAAATAGAATTATTTAAATATTTATAGTCCGTGAAAAATTTTAAACAGTTCAATTGATTGACTGATTTTAATTTACGTCCACTCTGAAACAACACTAGGGGTGTTGTCGATGACATCGGATTACAGTCAAGTGACGAGTATGACATCTGAGCTTGCACCCCTATTCTGAACTTCATACTACACCAATGAAAGACTTTTGATCCTTTCGAGATGAACTGAAGACCCCATGCTGGCGGGTCTTAGTGACCACAGTGACCAACCCGAAATTTGGGGTCCTTACAAAGGCACCCCATACTCACACCAGCTGGTGGGACTGTGTGTCGCTGAACAAAGGAGGGTTGAGGGTTCACCCCTTCAACTCCTGGAACATGATTGTCATCACTGCTGAGACTGAATTTCATTCGTCTTAAGACGATCTGGGCCATTTTTCGCTGCAGTCAGTTTCTAGGCGCGGACACTCCGAACGGAGGCCGTCGATGGTGGGCGTCCAAGGCAAAAGGGGCGTAATGGGCCGGCGATCTCAAATGTATTAGTCAGGGCCTTCATATGGCCGGGAAAACACAGGCTCCCTAAAAAGGCTACCTGTGCCTGGATTTTTGGCGATGAAGAGTGGCTTACCGCATTTCTTACGATGTGAGCTTTTCGCGACTAGTCTCGAGGGCGTCCTTTGACCTCGGTTCGTGTAAATGACATCTCTCCCGGTCCCATTTGGGCTCAACACCCTAACACAATTGAGCGGGCCATTGACGAGCTACCCCTACAACCCGCTTCATCTGCCATTATTCTTTCCCCCTTTCAAACTGCGACATCTGCTCATATTGTCTTCGAAAATGGTGGAGTGGCATGTCTACCTCAGCTCTTCCTATGTAAACGACTCTGCACACCCAAACAAGCTTTGGTTACCTGTTTTATATTCCTCGGAGAACGACGTTAAACGCCATCTACCGGCTATACATAATGCGCAATCACGCTGCATTTTTAATCATTTGCATATCTCTCTGACATGTTCCTTCATGCCAAATTTCGTTATGATCCCGGAATTATTTCTTGGTGAGCTAATTTTTTTGTTCATGAGTGTACTTCGTAAGTTTCTCGAGCGCGATCACATTTGGGTTCCAAACTATTTCCTATAAACATTAACATTTTTTCCCTGTAAACGAGTTAGTGACTTTGATTACTGTGTTGTATGACTCATTTAGGTTTATAAATGTAAATTAACTGAAAATAAAAAAAAGAATCGGAGCACCTGTGATTTCTATTAGATGAAGCTGAAACTTCGGGAAAAGAAATGGATCAAGCAAGAGAAGAACTTGATGAAATAATGGATATTAATCCTGAAAACGAAAGTAAATTTGTGAAAAACGATGAACTTGAAACTGAGCAGAAAGGAAGATTTTGCAAATGCTACTTAAGGAAATATCTCAAGAGAGATTATGAATCCATAAGTATACCATAAGACACACAGTACCCCGTAAATAAGCCACAAACAAGAAAAATTTCAGCATACTATTTGTCGATCATCAAAGGACACTAAAACTACAATAACTTAAACAAAATGTGACAGTTTTGCCTCCAAATATCTTTCCTGTAATGTTAGGGAAAAGTGTTTGTGATTTGTATCCTTTATCAAAGTCACACACGTTTGAAATATTTTAGTTCAGCTTGATTGGATTTTTTCTTGAATTATCAAAGGAAAATAAAAAAGTTCTTAACAGTACGTAAGTATACGCGCTTTTTTTTTTAATTATTCAGTGTCTTTATGGTTTTATCGCGTACAATGAAAATAATTATAAACAAGTAATATATATATATATATATATATATGTGTGTGTGTTTTTGTGTGTGTGTGTGTGTGTGTGTGTGTGTGTGTGTGTGTGTGTGTGTGTGTGTGTGTGTGTGTGTGTGTGTGTGTGTATAATTAAAGTCAATTCCTACTTAGGTCAACAAAGAAGTATTTTATTTTAGTTACTTTTTATTAAATAGTTACAATTAATATAAATATGTACATCGTAAAATCCGGTGTATAACGCGCACTTTTAACACGGAAATTAAGAGAAAAATTTACGGGTGCGCTTTATACGCCGTGTATTAGAATGAAAGATTTAAAAATAAAACAAGATAAGCATAGAAAAAAAATTAGACTTCTACTATAAATCGAAATACTGTTTATTCAACAGAAATGATATTTCTTATGAACTTAAAAGGTTGTAGTTCAAGAGGTGTATTAATTTTTTTTAAGGCTTGAAATAATACCTCGAATAAGTAACTTCAAGAAGTAAGAGTATTGCTTATGTACATTTCAAGTTTCTTCGTAAAAAGGGGGGTGCGCGTTATACGGGTAAATATACCTAAAACCTAAAAATTGCAGCTTGAAAGTATAGGTGCACGTTATACGCCGGAATTTACGGTATATACATATGACAAAACCACACTATTAAGTAGTAAAATAGAAAGCGATTTTCCTTTCTATATATGCTGTTGGTCTATTATTTCTGTTTGTTACTATTTTTTCATTCATAAATCACATCGTCAGAAGTTAAACCATCCCAGGGAGGATTCGAACCCATGACTATTGGATAAGAAGTCCAACGCTCTATCCATTGGGCTGCTGGGATGCAACGAGCTATTTTCCTTTTTATATATAGTGTTTCACTGTTATTTTTGTTTGTTGCCATTTATTCATTAATTAAGTTTAACTAATGAATTAATATTTGAAAAAACTATATTAACATCGAGTGTCATCCACTACGTTTAAGAAAATGTATTTGAACTTGAATGGATGAATTGAAAGCATTTTATTAAGGATGGAAAATTTGAACAAGATATATATATATATGTAAGGTTGGATATGTGTACTGTCACATCCCCTCCCCTTGTTACTTCGAGTGGAGCAGTTCACACTGACGTCAGACCCCACCAGGAGTGTCCGACTAAAAGAACGACACTCGAGAAACGACGCAGACGGACGTTAGAGACGCTAAACTACAGACGTAGGAGAAAGACGTTCTCCTTTAGTGTTTCATACATCTTTAAATATTTCATACTTCATTTTGTTAATAAATCATTATTCATACTAAGGTTGTAATCATTTTCCCATATATATATAGGGAGATTGTGAACTAATAGTAGGAATTGAAAAAAAAAGAATTGTGGGGTGACTGTGTCACCCCGCGTGACATTTAAGTTATTGTTTAGTGCGCAACCACTCCCGGGTTAAGATGGTAATTAAATTACTAATGTTTGTAAAAATTAATCAGTTCGGTAAAAGGATACTGTTTATGATAAAAATATAACATTAAACAATTAAAGCATTATACGCTCCATTTAATCCTAAAACAGTTTTAGTAAAAAATGGCAATTTTGGAGAATTAAATGAAACAAAAAATGTAACTTTTTTTTTTAATTTTCAAATTTTCTCCATAATCCTTAAATTACGTCATAAAAGGTCAATGACGATTGCAATGAGTTATGTTATTATTCGGGAATGCAAGGAATACAAAAACGAAATAAATTTAAAAGGTAATCCCATTATATTAAAACAACACGGCTCGTCTATGGGGAAATGCTTCATGAGACTCTAAACTAAAACATGAGACTAAACAACTTAAGCATCCCGGGCCCTTTTAAAATTGATTACTTTATTTTCAGGTGAAGCCCTTTTCCAAATTGAAAAATCACTCAGGTTTGAAAAGCAGTGTAATTATATATCACAGTCTTGTTTACTTGAATGAATTATGCGCGTAGAAAAACACACGAAGACGAAGAAAAAAATGTTGATGCAATTTCGTTAGGACCAACGAAGGATTGCGAAGAGAACACATATTTATTTAAATTACTTTCTCTCGAAACAAAAAAAAAGAAAATGTTTTTGCAAAGTCTAATTACGGAGATAAAAAAGGAATCCGTTGGATTGTCCAATTTTAAATTCGCATTCGTCGATGTACTTGAATTGAGACGGTAGAGATCTTCATTAAATATTTATTAAGTGAAAATTCAGAATCGTGCATTTTTCTCCATATTAGGATTGATAACAGCAATTTGCGAATTATAAAATTTTAAGATGGATAATGGTGAATTCGTGCCTCACAAAAATTAAAATACATTTGAATGATAGTTTTTGGCTCCGCTATCAAAATATATTTATTTGAAAAAAGCTGGGAGAAAGTTGAAATTTAAGAATTTGCACTAACTTGACCTTAAGAATAATAACGGATGTGATATTTTATCAAAAGAATATTATCTATAAATTTATAGCTAAAAGCTACTCTTAATAGACAAATAAATACTTAATTGTGATTTCATTTATGTAGGCATGAATTGGTTATTAATAAAGTGAGATACGTTTAAAGCAAAAACGCTTAAGACGAAATATTGGATTAAGGCGAACCTATACAACGATCCCGACAAATTACTATGTATTTTCATGCATTTTTCAATTCCTACTAATAATTCACTCCCCTCACTTAATATATATATATATATATATATATATATATATATATATGAAGGAGGGAAGGTTCGTTCTGAGTACCTTCCGTTTCGAACGCAAGTACGTAGCCAATCACGCCAAAACGATCGTCAACGCGTGATGTTGGTACTAGTTCATATAGATATCTACCGCCACATACTCCCCGCCAGTGTTTTCGGCGAATAGGGCGAACAACGATACCATATTCGTGGCGAGTATGTAGCAGTGCGTCACTTGGTGGGTTGCGTCATTCGTGTGAGACGGCTTTGAGAATTGCGTCATTTATGTGAGACGACTTTGATTGCGTCATTTGTGTGAGACGACTTTAGAATTGCGTCATTTGTGTGAGACGACTTTTGAGAATTGCGTCAATGATAGACGGCTTAGTTGCTTGTGCGGTGGATAGATGGCGCCACGACTGCGGCGCGTGAAGGGTGCGGTTCCTTTGCACGGCCAGGGTTCCCAATGAAGGAAAGGAAGGTTCGTTCTGAGTACCTTCCGTTTCGAACGCAAGTACGTAGCCAATCACGCCAAAACGATCGTCAACGCGTGATGTTGGTACTAGTTCATATAGATATCTACCGCCACATATATATATATATATGTATATATCTTGTTCAAACATTCAATCGTTAATAAATTTAAAAATAAATAAACAGTAACAAAAATAATAGTGCAACTGCAACACCAGGAACAAAAAGGAAAATTGTTCGTTGTGTTCCTGTAGCGCAATGGATAGCACGTAGGACTTATAATCCATAGGTCATGGGATCGACTCCCAACTAGAATAACCTAATTTCTGCGAATTTGATTTCTTTTTTTATTATACTATTTTATTAGAATAAATAAATTTAATTAATGAATAAATACTAACAAACAAACAAACAAAAATAGTTCATCCCCATATATAGAAAGGAAAATATAAAAATTGCAAGGAAAATCGCTTCCTATTTTGTCACTTAATATAGTAATTCTGTCCTATTTATGCAGATATTTATATTAATTGTAACCAGTAGCGCACACAGAAATTTTTCAAGGGGAGAAGGGGGATCCAAGGTCGAAAGTCCACCATTCTTGTATCATGTTCCTTTTGATTTTGTCGATTTTCGGGAACAAAAAACAGTAAAATCTAATTATTGCATAGATAATTAACATTAATTAATAAAATTAATCATTAATAACGAATACTTAATTACATTTTAGGTACTATATACTTAGAATTATAATCAATCGGAAAGAAAACAAGGGTTTAGGGGGAGGGGCCAGACTCCTAGGACACCCCCCTTGTGTGCGCCGCTGATTGTAACTATTTAATAAAAAGTAACTAAAATAAAAAAATTTCTTTGTTGACCTAAGTAGAAATGAAATTGACTTTAAGAAAGTTTTGCTTTTTTCTTTTATTACGAAACGAATATCACTTAACCCGAAAAGATTTCCCTTCTGAGAATGAACAAAATGCGGAAAACACGAGCCCAACAGGCGAGATTTAAGAGGGTGGAGGGAAATGAAAGGCACAGGTAGTTTCACATGTTATTGAAGAAGGAGGCTAACTTGACTTTGAAATATTCTCAGAATAGCCTGTGACACGAGCCTGTTTTTGTTTATCTAAGCTACTTTCACCCTCCACCCCCAACAAAAGCCACTGTAACGTCGTGAGTAGTTAGCACACAAGAAAATTTGTCACAGCCTCATTTTAAAATTAAAGCAGTATTTATTTGCTGCATAGGTAACTAAAAAGTCCAATAAATATGCCAAGCCGGGCGGACAGTCTTTTCCACGGGAGTTCAATCCTTTTTTCCGAAAGGCACTCGCTATTCCCTTTTCTCTTCAGGGCTCCTATCCAGTTTTCTCCTTCCAGGGCTCTGCATCAAGTTTTCCATTCAGGGCTCGATCTCCGTCTCACTCCAGGGCTCTCTATCTGTCTCACTCCAGGGCTCTATCTCCCTGTTTCCATCCGGGGCTCCGTCAAGTTTTCCTCTCCGTCCCTTTCTCCTCAAAATTAACCCCTTTTAAACACCAGGGGCGGGTCCACAACACGCCCCACGTCTTCTTCATTGGGGAGGCCCAAAAAAAAGGGCTGCCCTCGTCTCCGGCCACATTCGTCTCCCATTTGTGCGGCAAAGCACAAACACATTCCTCGTCTGTCTCTGGATGGGCGCCATTTCTCCTCAACTGGAAACTCCCATTCATCCCACTGGGCCCTTATGACCCCATTCTCTCGGCTTTTCGGCTTCCTTACAGGAAGGCTTCCTTCGTCAACTAATCACCGGCTCTCTTTGAATCTGGCAATTTAGAATGGATGTCGGCTTTGATGTCCGAGGTCAGACAATACACAATGACCCCATATAGCGCGTGCTCTTGTCACCAACGCGACTGTTTGGAGGTCATAAAACTTTCACATGAATAGATGGGTGGGGATTACACCCCAATCGAAGCGATCACTGCAAAACTCATTTCTCATCATGGGTGGCTTTACAGGAACGGTGACAGAGGTACGGTATGAGTAAAATCAACTAGGGGAGTTTGATTCATTGTTTTATTTTTCACATTTTAGAATTTTTTACGAGCTTTTGATAGCCTTGAAGCTCAGGGGGAGAAGAAACTCCTACGGCTTCGTTTTGAAATGAAAATGGGTGATCCAAAACAAATGATGAAAAGCAAAATAGAGGTTGAGATTTTGTTGTGCTAAACTTTCATTAAATTTCATTAAATTCTTGAGAATAATTACTCAAGTGATTTTTGGTAACTTGTTGCCATCCCACCCCGATCAACACAAGGACGTCTTAAGACTTCTATGAGCTTGGGCTTCTACTCAAGTGACCCACTGGACCCTTGGAGCCCACACCTATGACCCTTAAAGTAGACATTAATATTAATAGCATATATATGTCCGTGGCGAACCTTTATGGATCAAAGTGCCATTTTTTAAAAGATGTTCAATATGGGAATGGAGCGATGCCGTGAAATGCACGGAAAAACACTGTGATTGTGGGAAAATCTAAAACTTAAAGTACTGACAACAAAACTCTATTTATTTCGAAAAAATACATTTTGCACCTTATAGTAGTAAATCAGCCATAGTTAAATTGCGAATTCAAATTAAAGTAACAATATATAGTGTGATGAAATAACTTATATTAAGATTGTAGATATTTACTTTTAGCAAAATACATGTTAAATTGGGTCATCTGGCAAAGGTTTCTATAAGCGAGTTTTAATGCTATTCATCTCTGAAATAGCTCGCAGGCGTGGGTAGCAGATGAAAATATGGATTTAAAATAGCATGCTTGACCCAGCTTCTTTAAACAGTTATGTGTTTATGTGAATTCCATGTTTCCAAGAAATTTCATTATGAGCATTTTTACTTATATATTGCTTGTTAAATCTTTCCGTTTCAATCAATTCAACTTTCTCCTTTTACAACAAATTTTGGTCCATATTGACTGGAAATTAATCAGTTGCATTTCAAAATTTTCAATTTCAATAATAAAATTTGGGACCCCAGTTCATTAATGACGTTACATGGGGACGCCAAAAACGTTTAAGTAATACTTTGGAGCTGAGAAAAATCTCTCCTTTAAACTGCGACCGGTCTGATTCTTCGTATTAAAAACCAAACTGGATATTTTGAATTAAAATGCAAAACCGTTTTGATGGTGGCGTGCCCAAAATATTGACACGTGCACCATCAATGGCACGCGCGTGCTGTTTTAGATGGGTTCATCCCTGGCATATGTTGTCAAATACGTATAAACAACCCCGGAAGCAAATAAATGCGGATGACTTACACATTTACCAGCGGCTCGACTGGCGCATCCTGTTAGACTGTGATAGGTGATTGATTGTATGGTGGTAAGCTAGTCCCTGTACGTGAGGATTCATTAAATGAACACAAAATTTGAGAATTTCACGGACTAACTGTAATTTCCCCTCTTCGCGGGAAAATATACCGGGGAGAGGAATCCTAGGATCTCCCATTCTTCTTCCACTACCACCAGCTTCTCGAGCGGCCACAAACATGCGGCATGCTTTTCACAGGTATTCAGGTGGTGAATATTAACGTCGCACTGTTCAACTGCTTGAGGGCTTTTGGCGACCTCGCTAATTTACACGAGCATGGTCAATTGGCAGGCGACTGAGTTGGCCCCCTGCTCTCTTAACTTTCACACCACAACATCGAAAGGACGTTTGAGCCTGGACGTATTTATCATGCATTGCCCGTCTTCGCGGTGGATCTTCAGCGGTACTAGGCCCGAATTCATGACACGCTGACCACGAGTCCATTACCTTGACCACAAGACTATCGCGGCCATTTCCGGTATTCAAAGTCTGCGCTTAGGCACAGCAATATGTGTCTATAACCCATATCCAGTTTGGGCGGCATAAAAGACGAGTCGCATATAGAAGATAGATATGTTTCAGTTGCGAACTCTCTCAAGTCATTACAATTTCATATGTCAGAACGAATAAAAAAAGTCAAGTAATACCTAATTTCATGGTTACACAAATCAAAATTAAAAAATTTTAAAATTTCAAAATTTTTAATTTTAAAAATTTAAAACTTAACAGACAAAATCCGTTCGCATGGAAATAACAGGAAAACTTTTAGCAGCAAGATGGGTTGTTTTCAAGTTACGACACTATTTTCTTTCCTATATTTTACAACCGGTGTAAATCTCCAAGAAAGAAGCGTCAAACGGCAGGATTAATGATTTTGCAGTCAAAATATTATGTTCTTTGTTTCCTCTCAGAAAAAATGAATTCGTCTAACAAGGTGCTGAGTCAAGATTCTTCTCGTAGAGGAAATGTGTGATGGGTGTTTAAAAACAGAAAAAGTAAACCTTGATCTTTAGGTTGATGAAATATGTTGTGTACCACATTTTCTAAAATTTAAATTTCTTCACTTTGTTAAAGATCAGAGTACCATAAAATCTACCGTACTTACGCACCACCGTATAACGCCCTTACCACTCAAGCTGCATTTTCATTTTGGTATATTCGCCATTATAACGCACCCCATTTTACGAAACCTACAAAGCCACGCGCGTGCACACCAATGCTCTTTTTTTGGTCATTTATTCGAGGTATTATCTCGAGGCTTTTTGAAAGTAGTATATTTTAGATCTACAATCTCTTAAGATCCGGCCTTTACGGTCGGAACCATATTTTAAAAAGCGCAAAATGGATAATTTCTGATATTTAGTGTCACTTAGATTAGGATACATGTATAAAATTGACTTATGGACATTTTGACCAAAAAACTTAAATATATATTATTTTTGGTTAACTTAGAATAAACTTTCAAATGTTTTCCTTTTATAAAATGCTTCTAAAATAATAATATTGTGTGTTATTATTGTGTGTGTGTGTGTGTGAGTATAAGTAAAAACTTCTTTCATGACCATTGGAAGTAATTATCGGCGTTTTTCTTGTTCTCCCCTCTGTTTGATAGTGCTGCATGAATAAACCCACTTCTAAGTTATATATTTCAAAATTCTAGTTGGAGCCTCTGTACAGAGGTTTGAACTATCTAGACAAAATATTGATATAATTGAAGCGCATTTTACGCAAAGGAAGTATTTTGAAAATAAACAATTCACCACGTTCAAGGTACAATAAATAATGTTGTAAATATTTTTATTAATAATATTTAACTTAAAACAATTTTATATACTTTTTCTAATTTAGAGTGACGCACTAAATATCATAAATATTTTCCCATTTATACGCTTTTTTGAAATCACGGTTCTGAACATGAATTCGGATACCTTAAGTCTCCTCATATCTTTTAAAACTAAACAGTATTTCGATACATATAGAAGTCTAATTTTTCTCTATATAACTCATCTTTTTATTTTTATTTTCTAAAGCTCATTTTGCTGAACGATAAAGCGCATATAAATTTCGTTCTTATTTTTTGTGTTCAGAGTGCGTTATGCGCCGGATTTTGCACTAATTGTTCACCACCTTTAATTATTTCTTTCATTTCCTTTACTTGTATTTTGGTTCCTAGTTTTACACTTTAGAAAATAGACACACAAACATAGAATGTACACACACAACTTCATTCATATAATTCGTTAATGTGTACTTCATTCATATAATTTAAAAATTTTCTACAGTTTTAATTTTTGCCAGGTTAAATGCAATTTTTTACTTGAAATTATATAAAACTTAAATACTGCAACAGAAAATGTTGCAATGATGGGCCATTCTCGAGGTCACTCCGCTCTAACTCCGGCATTTCCAATTTCAGCCATTTAGCGCACGAGGAAAGAACCTTTAAGCGCGCTTGCTGGAATAAAATATAGCTGTAAATGTTGAGATTGAATGCACAATGAGGACAATATTGCCGTGACAGTTCTGCAGGAATTGTAATCGTTTTTTCCTGAATTGGAGTCCGGAATTATAACTGCTAAGTCATTCGAAGATATTGGAAGATTTCTCTCCTTATCTCTCATTATTACACTACATATCGCATGCCTGGTGCTTAATTAACAAAAAAAAATGAACTAATGACCCGAATCCTTTATTGAATAAATATTTCGTGTCCAATGGCATCCTTGTGGTGGGTATCTGCAGCAAGCCCACAACCTCCAGACGGAGGTATCCACATTAGCCCAGTGGTCATATTTACTGGAGCTTCCGGGTCAGCGGGTTCTGTCCTTCCGATAGCAACCACATTGGTGACCTTGAAACTGAATTAAGAAACGCAGCCGGTCTGTCCAGACCCACTGGACGTACCAGCAACCAAAGTCGTCAGACCCACCTGGACACGCAACGGCAGTCGTGCCCATGGACGCAGCAACCCGTCGTCGAAGACCCACTGGACGCAGCTTGACCAAGTCAGATCCACTGGACGCGGCAGCAGCCGAGGTCACGTCAGGAATCCGCCTTGGTGCAGCAGCAACGGCTCACACGCTATCGTTCTCGTTCGCTTCTTCCTGCGATTGATTTATGGGGAGTACTGTAGCGGTAGTATCTACACATAAGTCACACACAGTAACAGCCTCAAGACAGGGGTGATCACTTTTGTATAGTAGTCATGTTACTGGGCTTCGATTCCATACTTCGCGAGTTCTGTCCTTATATCAACCACACGTCTCAATCCTTTATGCGTTAGGACCCATCCCCCCAGGAACCTCCACGAGCAGCGAGGAGGAGGAGGTAATGGCATAACGCTTTTACATTAATATAACTTGTTCTGGACACAATATAACCTAAAGTCATTCATTATTAAAATTACAACTTACGTTTTGTACTTATCATTCACGGTTTTCAAATTAGTCATTGCTGCATTTTCTTTTGTTAGAATATTCTCTGTTATATATTTAGCAATTTGTACAACTGACGCTCGAACTCCTGTTCGGGTAACATAATGCGCCAATTTTGAATACCCGGTGAGTTCCGGGCAAGCAATGATCTTTCAATCCCACTTGAATCGGATCGTGTAAACATAATAGGAAATTTACCATTTTCAATACATAGCGTACGCCAATACTTCCCCGTGATAAGTTCGGTTGGAAGGCGCCGTTTGTCAGTTATTGTAATTTTACGAGTTCCTATATTCCATTACAGCAGAACTTTTAGCGAAAATTCAAGGGTCTTAAAGGGACATGAATTTAGGAAGGATTGATATAATAATAATATTGTTGTGTATTAGTTTATTGCATTATCTTAAATTAAGTCATATGATTATTGCTACTCATTTGACCAAAAAATTATTTATGCATTAACTTTATTTCAATATATGCGAAAATATTGGTAATTTCGCTTAAAAATTTTTATTATTTTTTTAAATGATTTATTTTAAACATTTTGATGTTCATAACAAACAAAATTAAAAAGAAAAAAATTCCACTTTTGGCACGTTTTTCTTAAGGCTGTCTTCCGTAAAAGTACAAGAGCTTGAACTAAACGCGAAGCACATTTTCAGACAGAAAAAATGCCTCATCTATGGAAATTTGCAATATTATAACATACCCCTGTTAACAATATAGTGTTTTTAAGAATGCCAAAATATTCCATGAATACTTTCTTTTTTGTCATAATACGAGAAGGCATAGCCCTTTCAACATTACGGTATAGGAGAAAAAACGCGAAACACATTTTATACCAGAAAAAATGAATAAACGCGGTTGAACACGGAAGTATGATAAAAAAATTCTGCTCTCTAAAGGATAGTGAAGCCAGAATATCATATTAATGTTTCATTTCTTTTATATCTGAAAAATGTTTCAAAATTCGGGTCCTATTCTTTAACATTAACCGAAGACAACCTTAAATATATTCCACAGGCAAGGGGGTTAATACAAATCAATGTGACTTTTTGAGATCACTCTTAGTTTATTAGTTAGCATCACATGAGTCAAGATTCCACTTAATATTCTAACATAATGCACATATGTACCGCATTTATTCGAATCTAAGCCGCACCCTAAATTCTCAACATGTTTTTGTGAAAAATGAAAAGTAGTGTTAAATGTTTTATAATAAATAAATTTTGAATGAGAACTAATATGAAGTAAGTTTTTGTTGTTTTACCAGTATTTTAAACTATTAAATACATACGTGAACCTGTAAATGCTCCATCCAAGGAATATTTTTTTCCTTCGATTCTAAGCCGCACCCGATTTTCAGTAGAGTTAACGTTGGAAAGAAAGTATGGCGTAGATTCGAGTAGATACGGTATACATGTACTAGCCATTATTCACCTGCTTCTCTGAGTTTTTCATAATATTGTGACTATAAATTTTTTTATTGTTATTTACATATATCTAAAGCCTAAAACTAAGCTTTCAATTGTTCTCAAAAACCTTTTTATAGGACTCACCTTTTGATTTAAAGGGACATTGCTTTAATTTCTAAAACGGAAGATATTTATCCTTTACACCCGCACTAACTCTCCACTCCCTTAGGAGTCGATTTCCTCAGATCCAAATT
>BMAV01028053.1:0-137901 GCA_019973955.1 Trichonephila inaurata madagascariensis
TTTTAAAAACCCCTTTCCTTTTTTATTTTTTCCCCCTGAAATTCAAGGAAATAGCACGACGTCAACAATCTACGTCTTTCAAGCAGATGACAAAAAAAAAGAAAAGAAATTGCTTCTTTATCTTGACTTCAAACGCTGAGTATTTATTGATAACTCGATCTATAAAATTTAAATTGATTGCGGTGGTGTCTGTACAAAAGGCCGAATTCATGATAATCATATAATAAATATATTCACGAGTTCTCAATGGAATTCAAAACTAATATTAAATTTCTACTGTTAAACTTAAGTACTATTTCTTATTTGGTTATTTAATAAATAGATACAAATATTAAAATTCTTCAAATTTTAATATTTGTACCTTAAGGTATCCGACTACGTTCAGAACCATGATTTTGCAAGAGCGTATAAATGGATAATATTTTTGATATTTAGTGTCACTTATAGATTAGAAAATGTTTATAAAATTTTTTTAAGAATATTATTACAAGAAAAAATTATTTCAGTACAATATTTTGACAAAAAATGAACATAGAATGACCCATTTTCAAAATATTCCCCTTTTGTGAAAAATGCTTCCATTATATAATAATATTTTGCCTGTATATAGCTCAGACCTCTGTAAAGAGGCTCAAATAGAATTTTTGAAATATATAGCTTAGAAGTGGGTTTATCCATGTTTTACGACAACAGAGGGGAGAAATTTTAAGAATAAAACGCCGATAATTATATTCCAATGGGTGATAACTCTGAAAATAATGTGAATTTTTCAAAAATAATAGTTCAGACTCTCTGGAGAAGTCTTTACTATATATAAGCACACACACAAACACAAAATATTATTATATTTTAGAAGCATTTTTTGTAAAAGGAGAACATTATGAATAAAGGTTATTCTAAGTTAATTTTTTGCCAAAATATTGTACTAAAATAATGTTTCTTTGTCAAAATGTCCTTAAAACCATTTTATACATGTATTCAAATCTAAGTGACACTAAATATCATGAAAATTATCCATTTATGGGTTTTTTTAAAATCACGGTTCCGAACGTAGTCGGATACCTTAAACTACTTAGGTCAACAAAGAAAAATATTATTTTAGTTACTTTTTATTAAATAATTACAATTAATATAAATACTTATATACATATGACAGAATCACACAATATTAAGTGACAAAGCAGAAAGCGTTTTTCCTTTCTATATATCGTGTGTTGGACTTTTATTTTTGTTTGCTATGTATTCAATCATAAATCACATTCTCAGAAATTAATCAATCCCAGATAGGAATCGAACCCACGACCTTTGGTTTAGAAGTCCAACGCGATATCCATTGCGTTACAGGGACACAGCGAGCGATCTTCCTTTTTATATAGGGTGTTGGACTATGTTTGAAGTTAACTTCTTATGGCACGTTAGGGAAAAATTTTCGTTAAGCGTTACCAGTTACGGTTACGCGAAGAACGCAAGTTAAAGATGTATGAAGTTCCGACTTTCACCACGTTTTTAAAAAAGCTGTCGCGAGTTTAACAAATATTCATATCATAATCACGAGATGTAATTTAATATATATATTCAAACTAAATTAAATTCAAAACTCTAAGAAGTTTAAAATATTAAATGAAACAACTCAACTTGTATTGAAGCGATTTTGTAAATAAAAATATTTATGGTTTATGTAAATGGCAACAGTGAAAAAATAAATAAAAAGAAGATTTAGAATGCCAAGTTTTTGTGCGGTTGTGAATTATTTGAACTAATCTGTTTTATTAAAAATTGGACGAAACAAAAACCTTCTAATAATTTCTATCAAACTCAGACAAAAAAACAATTACAGAATCGGAAAGATAATTTTTTTCGCCACGATACGGTATAATTTTTTCTACAAAATAAAGATATTTTTTTATTTTTTACGATTATTTCTAAAATGAGTCAAAATAGATACGTTTTTATGAAACTGATTTCTAAAATGTACCCGTTCAATTTCCTTCCACGCTAATGAATTTATATTCTACCCTAAAAAGTTCATAATTTTTTCTTTTAGAATCAGTCATTTAAAAAAAGAATGCCAAAAACTGGGTTTTACGATTTTTCAAAAAATACTCAAAATTTTAAGTAAATATTAAATAACTTCGTTATTTATAAAAGTAATCTCACGAAACTTTTTTTCTGTTTGTAGAACAATATTATCCATAATATGGACAAAAATGGAAAAAAATGGCTTAAAAATGACGGTTTTTAAAAATTTTTTGGCGTTTTTCGTCAGCCTTTTCACGAGAATTTTTTACTAAAAAGTTATTCTTCGATTTTTTTAAAAAAAACTATCATTGTTTTCATTCAATGTGTGAAATTGTAAGCCATTAACTTAAAAATTAAGCCTTCAAAAATAAAAACTTTAATAAAAATGCCATTTACGAAACGCCAAGGGTTTGGTTACGAAAACCAGTTTTGCGCCAAATTGGCAATCAACATCTGCTTCATCAAGTCCATTTCACATTTTCTCAGAAACTAGAGACAAAAGAAAATCACCTATTTTGGCGAGGGAAAAAAATGCGAATGAAAAAAATTTTTTTTTTCAATAATGGCATCTACTTAGCAACATTACTACCTAAACTACTAACTACTTACTATTACAAATTTACTACTATTGCAAAAAAAGAGAACATTTAATGCCCAAAAAAGATTTCTATCAATTAGTGAGAATGTCTAACGAAAAACACACACACAAAAAGGACTTTTACTTCATGTTATTTCGCATCTTTTATCATCTTATCGAACTCCATTTCTAATATTTTTTTACCGGCCCTGCCGGATGTGTTAAAACGTTCGTCACTAAACTTTTGATGGGAATTTATAATCGCTATACGAACAATGATGGATACTGTCACGCATATGTAACTTGTGCTTCAACTGGTAAAGCAGCACTAGCTATTTCAGGAATGAATGTTCATACAACTTTAAAATTTTCTTTTTCAAGATTACTTCCGTTACATTCTGAAACTGCTCAAGAATGCAGAACTCTTTTCAAATACATAAACGTCATAATCATTGATGATGAGATAAGTATGATCAGTGCTCAATTATTATTGAAAGTTGTGATGGGCTCACGCGTCTTTTCTTTAACATAACCTCTGGGTTCTTTCGTGGCCAAGATTAATGGCAACTCTTTTCCAACCAAAACCCAAGAAGCGAAAGGTGAAAAAGAAATGTAAATAAGATAGCTTTTAAAATAACAGAAGTTTCAGTAAAAGGGATGGCAAATTTGGGGAATGGTATGTGTGATAAAGAATAGTGTGAATTGACAGCCAATTGTGAAGTTACCTGGAAAACTAGCCATTAATACAAGATGCATAACATTGCACACGCACCCAGACGTTTCTACATAAATATTGAATCTAAGTTTGGATTAAGGTAGGACTGATTATTTGATATTAGGACTTGTAATACTGTTAGAAGTGAGAGTAGGCGGATAAAATAATTATAACTTAGAGAAAGTGGTCTAAATTACGCGATTCGGTTTAACTATCATTGTGTGTTTGTTCATTTAGATTCTCGCTTAATTAAATTTATCTAAATTGTTAGACATTTAAGTTCTATTCTTAATAAAGTCATAATAAGAATTAAAAATGTCTATTCCATTTTGCAAATCCTACACCTCTAGCTTACGCTGACAATCAAAAATACGGTCACCAAAGGGAGGGCGGTATCACAAGGTTGATTCCAGATTAAAACAAAAAACTGGAAATTTTGAGTCAAATTTTAGTGGATTAGATATTATTTTAATAGGAGATTTACGTCAATTACCACCAATCCGCTCTACGCCCATCTATAAGAAACCGAAACAGACCATCGTTGGACCGATTTTATGGCGAAATCTAAAATTTTATGAACTAAATGAAGTCATGCGTCAAGCGAATCAACAATTTTCTTCTATACTTACAAGAATTGGAAACGCGAACAACTTGATAAAATAGGAATAACTCTGATTAAGTCTCGTTTTTGTACTGTGGAAGAGGCTGAATTAAGGTGTCCCCAAGATATACGATTATTCAACACTAAAAATTCCGTCAATGAGTATAATAATAAAATATATATATTGAATGCGTATGCGGACAGAATAACTTCAACTGCAAAAGATGTAGAAATTGGTTGTACTTCAAAAGAACAAAAAACTTTCGTACCTCAAAAATTACATAAGATGTCATTAATTCAGTGCTTCTCAAACTTTCAATATTTGCGACCCAATATTCTACCTAAATTTTCTTCGAGTCCCCCTTCCATACAATAACAATGTATTGAATTCAATAATAACATACCGTGACGCTAAAGCTACGATGTATAACTTTAACCTTTTAAGTACCACCGATGTATATAAACATCTCGATCGGTCAAAGCATTAATTGCCCGGACGTATATATACGTCTTTCCAAAGTACGATCCTTTCTGTGCACTGCTAACCATAAAATTATTCTGAAAGCCTTAGAATGCAATAAAAGGATCTTGACAGTGTTTTCGAAGGATTTATTTATATCAGAGAATTTGCTTATTTATGCCTTATCACTCCCCGCAATACATCGCATAAGCTCGCCTACATGGAAAACGGTTGGCATTGGGAAGCGAATCGCGTAATTTTTAATCGGCAGTTAAGGGATTAATTATAAACACTACAAAAAAATTATCAAGATAATTGTTAATTTTTGTATAGAATTTTATATATGCAAGTCCATGGGGTCACTGGTAATTGTTAAACTTGTTCATAACTTAGTATTTTTAAATTAATCATAAAATACATTGTGCAGTACTGATACATTTAAAAGTGTATTATATCAGTGTAATTATGTATTTTATTTCTTATTATGTCAGAAGGTATTTTGTTTGTTTACTTTCAGCAAATTAATATTTTTAAATAATCTTTTGTTTTTGACTTTTCAATGCGATCGCGCCCCCCTCGTAGAGCTATCCCCCCCTCCCCAGGTGGGGTGCACCACAGTTTGAGAAACGCTGCATTAATTGTTACAAATGGATTGCATTATCAAACACAGTTTATGTGAATAATATTTATTGCATGATTACCACAAATATTGATGAGGCAGATGGATTGGCAAATAATGTAGTCGGAAAGCTAATTCATATAGAAACAAATGATGAAGGATTAGTTAAGGCAATATTGCTCGAGTTTCCACTAACAGAGGAAAAATTAAAACGCAAAAGACAATTTCGCCTTACCTCTACAAAATAACAGAATAATATTGCCGACAAAATCAAATACTACGATTGATGTAGTGTTTTCTAGATTCTTAAATGATATTGAGTGCAAAACCTACATTTCTTATTTTAGTTATCACAAGCGTTTGATAACAAAAGTATGTACTGAAACACCTATAACAGTGCTTCTGAAACTTTCAATACTGGCGCCCCCCTTATACATTAATAATGTACTGAATGCAATAATAATGCACTTTGACGCTAAAGCTACAATACGCATTCTTAATTATAAACCATACAAATTAATAACATAAGTATTAAGTTTTGTATACGTTACTTTAAAGCAGAAAAAAAATAATAAGTTATAGGATAATTACTATGTTATTTTTCCTTTCTCTAATTTTTAAATTGAACATATTGCAAAATGCGGTAGCTACTTAGAAGACAAAATATAGATATCAGCTAAATATAGAAAAAACTCAGAGGGTCAATTTCTAATCATAAGCATTTCTTATAAAAATTTTGCTTTGCAAGACAAGCCCATGGAAGTCGTTAATACTTATTAAACTTGTTCTTAATTTAGTATGAATTAATTAATTATAAAATACTCTGTGCAGCACACACACACACTGATACATTAAAAGTATACCAGCTGAAGTGCACGAGTTCATTTATAAGAAAATAAAACATTATTGATATAATAGCTGAATTGTAAGGAGATTAAAGCCAAGTGCGCGACAATGTTTACAAAAATGTAAAATGATTTTTTTTTAAATGATTGCTCGAATTATAATTAGTTTTAAGCGAATTGTAATTTTAAGAGCCTCACAGAATTAGCATTTATAATTGATGTTAAATAATGAACAATAATATAAAATTCCGATGAAGAATAATTGTGTTATTTTTAATATTTAAAGAGAAAAGACTTCAACATGTTTTAACCCGGGAGCAGGCGCGCACTCGATATGGTCAAGTGGGGTTACTGAGTCACCCCAATCCATTTTTTAATAATTATTTTATTGTACACAATAGAAATCGTGATTCCAATGAATAATTTAATTAAGAGGAAGTAAACTTACCTACTTTCAAGGACTTTTCAATTTTTCTTTGATAACAAATAAACAGCTTTGCCAGAATTAACGATTTCGTGATCTGTGTGACCTGCGCGACCACTTCCGGGTAAAAAGTGTATTCATTATGATAATACGTATGTTACTGCTAAAAAAATTGTATAAAACGTTTTTCGTTATGCTTTATATGTTTGAGAATACTCATAAAAATAAGTCTTGACCAAATAATCCTTCAAAGTGCTCTCCGTGGTTTTCCAAATATCATAAAACTCTTTTGCATGGAAAAAAGTGCAACAGAGAGAAATACATTACTTACAACTTCCGTGAATGAGAAACAAACACATAAGAGAGGGGTCATAACTAAGTGTATCAATAACTTAGAAGGTCAAACAGATTATCAGCAAAAACAGATTACAGCTATAATGTGTGCAGTATTTCAAAACTAATCACAGTGATGAATTTTTTATGTTCCTAAATTTTTTCGATTCTGGGTCTGGGATTTGTTTTTTCTCTGAAAGAGTAGTATGTTAGGTGTAAAAAGAAAACATAATAAAAAATCTCTCATCATGGGATTACAACAAATCAAATAAAAGTTTTTTATTTGGTTATAGGATCAAAGATAGCTAATTAGGTATTGAAGAAGTTTTTATTTTTGATGGCTTAATATATCGCCTATAAATTATATCAGAGTAAAAGTGCATTTTTTATTAAGTGTGTGAAAGTATTTTGTTTTAATTCATTCCAGAGTAAATTAATTATTCTTTAAATCTTTTATTTTCGATATGCTCGCACCCTCCTCGTAAGGTTATCGCGCCCCCAGGAGGCGCGCCCCACAGTTTGAGAAACACTGACCTATAAACATAATGTAAATAGACTAATAATAATGAAACTTTTCTATAAATGTATACAATATATATATACATATATGTATTTAGTACTATGTATTGAAAATGAAAATTTTCTTTTTTACTTTATGCCTTTTCCATCCTAATTATTATTTTTTAAATACAGTTTGAAATAATAACGATGATAGTAAATTTGTTAATTCTATATAAGATTACTTTAAAATAAAACTTAATTATACAATTCAATACATATAAGCCAAAGATGTTAACTTCTACCGCGTGTTTACACTAATGCACGCACACATTTTTTTTTGTTTGTTACTATTTACTCATTAATTGAATAGAATGAATGAATTAATATTTGCAAAAATTGCATTAACATCAAGTGTCATCCACTACAAGTTTAAAAAAATGCGTTTAAACTTGAGTGGATGAATAAAAAGTATTTTATTAACGATCGAAAATTTGAAAAAGATATATATATATATATATATATATATGAATATGGGGAAAGTGTAAACTAATAGTAGAAATTGAATTTTAAAAAATACTTTTAATACACGTGTATTTTTAAATTCAGTACATTTTATTTACTTATGTGCATCATTATTATTGCCAAATATATACTTCTTAAAAGAAGCTGCGAAAGTTGGCAACAGCGAAGTATATGAACTGATTGTCTGTGAAACACGTGTTTGTAGTTATCATGTGATTATGACGTCACGTGAATTTAATCCATTACCAGCTGGTAAATATAAGTTTTGAAACTAGTATTAATCATATAACGTGGCGAAGAAGGTTAAATTTCGAACTCTATCACTCATATAAAAAATTTGACATCGTTAACTTCATCAAAATACAACGAATAAATGGGCAGGTCACATTGTCAGAATGAACGAAGACCGCACCACTAGAAAAGTCTTCAATGCTCAACTAATTGGCACACGAAAAAGGGCAGGCCAAATCTTAGATGAATGGATGGCCTAGAAAAGATCTCCTAGTTTTGAGAACTAAGAAATGGAGAAGGAAGAAGGCTTCCCTGAAAAAAGGCTTCTTGAGAAGGCCAAGGCCCACCCTGAGCTGTCGAGCCACTGAGAAAGGGAAGAATTAATCAAATAAATCAATATAGAGAATTGAAAACTCTGCAATGAAAATAAAATAAATGGGGTAATTTCTAAAATTTATCGATTAGATGCTCAAAACCCTATTATTTTTCGGTTCTAAAAATGGATAAGTAAATAAAAGTGAATTAAAAAATGTATATTTGAATTTATTTTGATATGAAATTAGCAAATGTTTTAAGAGTTTTAAATGTTACTCGATACTGCTATTTTTTATTCTGCTTTTTTTCTGTTTTATACAAAAACAGGCAGGTACAAAGCATGGATGAAATGAAAACAACAATAATAGATGTAGAAAAATTAAATGAGAATTAAAAATTTAATTAATATTTGAATCAATTTTAAGTAAATTACATATTAAACACCAAGGAAAGAGTGACTTAGTAAATAAAATAGCAAAGTCAAAATAAATAAATATAGCTAAATTACGCGGTATTTCCCAGGCTGATTTGTCAGTCAATAAAAAAGTAATATATAAATATTATCTTTTAAGCCCTCAGAGAAACCGATTTCGATAAAATTTCATTCATAGCGGATCTCTACTCAACAAAAGAAACATGCCTGTGAGATTTCAAGGCTGTAGGTCTAATCATTCAAAAGCGTGGTTTTTTTTGTCTATAACGCCGCCTCTTTACCGCATCCCCCCTTCCTTCTTAGAAATCGATATTTAAAAATCCCTTTCTCAGTGGATTTCTACTCAACAAAAAGAACGTGCCTACCAAATTTGTCTGTAGGTCTAAAAGTTCCGAAGATATCGTGATGAGGGAGTAAATCAGTTACTCTCTTTTCCCTTATGTATAAATTACAATGAAGAATATATTCAAAACGAGCAAAAACATAGCCCTTTATTAAGACTATTCACGTAATGGTGATAGGTAACACTTCAACACGAACATTTGTTTAAATTTTGTCCCTTTTCTGTAAAACTTCCTAAAACGGCGTAGCATGACAAGCAGTGGCGTAACGGAGAATTTTAGGACCCACCTGCCCCAAAACAGGATCTTACAAAGGACTGCAAGAGCATAAGATAACATAGGATTTGGGTTCCCTAGGATCCTGACCCCCATCCCCACTGCAATGCGGGGGTTGCGAGGATGCAACGTTACGCCACTGATGGCAAGTGATAAAGATCGTACGCGTTCGACAAATGCAATACTGTAATACGGCATGTCGCAACGCACGTCAAATTTATGAGTAGTATAAAACTGGTGGTAAGACAAGCCATCACACAGAAATTTAGAATACAATAAAGATCTGTCACGATAAGGCAAAGTGAGGGCCTCCTTCGCTCGTTGGAAAAGAAATTCTTAATGAACCCATAAAAATCAATTCCAATCCATTTGTCAGAATTCCCCGCAGTGAAAGGACAGAAGAGAGCGTAGGATTGAAAAAAAACCAGGATGTGGTTGAGTTTACATCAACTCAAAGCGACGAATTGTGCTCTTTCGGCACAAATTCGTGCCTCAGTTTTCTTGTTTTTTAAGGTATCCGACTACGTTCGGAACCATGATTTTAAAAAAGCGCATAAATGGATAATTTTCATGATATTTAGTGTCACTTAGATTAGAATACATGTATACAATTGTTTTAAGACATGACAAAAATTATTTAGCAATATTTTAACTTAGGAACAACCTTTTTTTCCAAATGTTCTCCTTTTGTAAAAAATGCTTCTATTGTATTAATGATTTTAAGCCTGTATATAGCTCAGACCTCTGTATAAAGGCTCAACTATGATTTTTGAAAAATTCACATTATTTTCAGAGTTACAACTATTTGAAATAATTATCGAGCAAGTATTTTAAAATGTCTCCCTTCTGTTTTCGTAAAACATGCATAAAACGACTTCCGAGTTATGCATTTCAAAAAATTCTAGTTGGAGTTCTGTAGAGAGGTCTCAGCTGAATACAGGCAAAATATTAATACAATAGAAGCATTTTTCACGAAAGGAGAACATTTTGAAAAAAAGGTTATTCTGAGTTATTTTTTGCCAAAATATTGTATTGAAATAATATTTTTGTCATAATGGCCTTAAAACAATTGTATACATGTATTCTAATCTAAGTGACACTAAATATCATAAATATATCCATTTACGCGTTTTTGCAGTCGGCATCTTAAGCATGAAATTGATTCATTTCTACAGTAAATTGGGATAATGAAATCAGAAGTAGATTTATATGAGCCGCCCTGCAGGTTTTCCTCTTAAATCTCGCTTACGGGAGGGGGGTTGTGATGTTAATTAAAGCTTTAACCACCGCTTTTTCTTGCGAAAGAAACGTGATAGTTTCTATATTAAGGAATGGAAGTGGAATTAGATCAGTGGGCGTAGCTACCGCCATATCAGCCATATCAATGATAACCGCTACAGGGACCCCAACATGTGTAACTACAGTTCTCCCAACAGGGCTTCCACACCCAAAAAGGACCCCGAAGAAATTTTGATACAGGGCCTCAGAGCTAGCTACACAGTGAATTAGGATGCAGTAATATAGCAACGAATAAAGGTGCCAGCCGAACCATAATGCTGAGTGCATTTCTATTGTAAATAATTCTGTCTTTGGTGATGATGATGAGATGATGAGTTTGGTGTTTTATGGCACAAGAGCCGTTTGGCTATGCGCCAAACAATCATAGGTCTGTGGTCTAGACGGGAAAAAGAAGAAAAGGAGAAATTGATGACAAGATGGAGGGTCGAAAAATAGAGAAGGATCACTGGGTGTTCCTGGGTTTCAATTTGGCCCTTTGAAGAAAGTCTGAAAGCGAAGTGATCCGATTTAGTGCAGATGCTTCTCAGAATAGTTCTAGGTACCCACTGTCCAATCTGGCTATATCGGTTAAGTTGAGTTTAATTATCTGTGGTTGATTATGAGTGTTGATCTTCTCATAATAATTTCTTGAAATATGTGGCTGTAGTAGCCTAATGGTCGAGGTCTGAACTCCAACTCGTTGAGTCCTGCGTTCAAATTCTAGTGCCATTGAGAACCTGCTGCTGTGTTTGCCTGTAACTCTTCCGTTCCCTCGAGTTCTTACGCTGGCGTGGTGCGGATGTACGGTGCCGACTCTGGAGTCCTCCTGTCACTTGACCGAAGATTGAAATGAAGTCCACACACGCCAGTAGCCCTTGCTTTCTTTGAGTGGTTATTCATTAAAATCCACTCCACTCTAAAACGAGCAAAAACATGCCCTTATTAAGACTATTCACGTAATGGTGATAGATAACACTTCAACACGAACATTTGTTTAAATTTTGTCCCTTTTCTGTAAAACTTCCTAAAACGGCGTAGCATGACAAGCAGTGGCGTAACGGAGAATTTTAGGACCCACCTGCCCCAAAACAGGATCTTACAAAGGACTGCAAGAGCATAAGATAACATAGGATTTGGGTTCCCTAGGATCCTGACCCCTTCTCCCCACTGCAATGTGGGGGTTGCGAGGATGTACGTTACACCACTGATGGCAAGTGATAAAGATCGTACGCGTTCGACAAATGCAATACTGTAATACGGCATGTCGCAATGCACGTCAGATTTATCAGTAGTATAAAACTGGTGGTAAAACAAGCCATCGGAAATTTAGAATACAATAAAGATCTGTCACGATCAGGCAAAGTGTGGGCCTCCTTCGCTCGCGTTGGAAAAAAAATTCTTAACCCATAAAAAGCAATTCCAATCCAATTGCCAGAATTCCCCGCAGTGAAAGGACAGAATAAAGCGTAGGATTGAAAAAAAAAACAGGATGGTTGAGTTTTACATCAGCTCAAAGGAAATGAACAGTTTCTGGAAATCCATGCCTCAGTTTTCTTGTTTTTTAAGGTATCCGACTACGTTCGCAACCGTGATTTTGGAAAGCGTATAGATGGATAATATTTATGATATTTAGTGTCACTTAGATTAGAAAATGTATATAAAACAGTTTTAAGAATAGTATTACAATAAAAAATTATTTAAGTACAATATTTTGACAAAAATGAAAATTACGTGGTCCGTCGCCAAAAGCCCTCGTGTAGCTGAACAATGCGACGTTAATATTCACTCACTCACTCACTCACTTGACAAAAAATGAACATAGAATGACTCATTTTCAAAATATTCTTCTTATGTGAAAAATGCTAATATTATAATAATATTTTGCCTGTATATAGCTCAGACCTCTGTACAGAGGTCCAACTAGAATTTTTGAAATATGTAAGTTAGAAGTGGGTTTATATATCCATATTTTACGAGAACAGAGGGGAGAAATTTTAAGAAAAAACGCCGATAATTATTTCAAATGGTTGTAACTCTGAAAATAATGTGAATTTTTCAAAAATCATAGTTGAGCCTCTGTACAGAGGTCTGAGCTATATACAGGCAAAATATTATTATAACAGAAGCATTTTTCACAAAAGGAGAACATTTTGAAAAAAAGTTATTCTAAGTAAATTTTTTGCCAAAATATTGTATTTAAATAATTTTTTTTATCAAAATGTCCTTAAAACAATTTTATACATGTATTTTAATCTAAGTGGCACTAAATATCATGACAATTATCTTTTTATGCGCTTTTTTAAAATCACGGTTCCGAACGTAGTCGGATACCTTAAGCATGAAATTGATTCATTTCTACAGTAAATTGGGATACGAAATCAGAAGTAGATTTATAAGGAGCTGCCTTGTAAGGTTTTCCTCTTAAATCTCGCTTACGGGGAGGGGGTTGTGATGTTAATTAAAGCTTCAACCACCGCTTTTTCTTGCGAAAGAAACGTGATAGTTCCTATATTAAAAGAATGGAAGTGGAATTAGATCAGGGGCGTAGCTACCGCCATATCAGCCATATCAATGATACGGGGCCTCCAAGCTACAGGGGCCCCAACATGTGTAACTATAGTTCTTCTAACAGGGCTTCCACACTTAAAAAAGGACCCCGAAGATATTTTGATACAGGGCCCCTCAGAGCTAGATACGCCAGTGAATTAGATGCAGTAATATAGCAACGAATAAAGGTGCCAGCCGAACCATAATGCCGAGTGCATTTCTATTGTACAATTTGCCCTTTGGTGATGATGATGATGAGTTTGGTGTTTTATGGCGCAAGAGCCAGTTTTGGCTATACTGCGCCAAACATTCATAGGTCTGTGGTCTAGACGGGAAAAGAAGAAAAGGAGAAATTGGATGACAAGATGGACGGTCGAAAATAGAGAAGGATCACTGGGGTACCCCGGGGTTTCAATTTGCCCTTTGGAAGAAAGTCTGAAAGCTTAAGTGATCCGATTTAGTGCAGATGCTTTTCAGGATAGTTCTAGGTACCCACTGTCCAATCTGGTTATATCGGTTAAGTTGAATTCAATTAACTGTGGTTAGATTATATGAGTGTTGATCTTCTCATAATAATTTCCTCTTTGAAATATGTGGCTGTAGTAGCCTAATGGTCGAGGTCCGAACTCGAACTCGTTGAGTTCTGCGTTCAAATTCTAGTGCCATTGAGAACCTGCCGTTGTGTTTGCCCGTAAATTTTCCGTTCCTCGGAGTTCTTACGTTGGCGTGGTGCGGATGTACGGTGCCGACTCTGGAGTCCTCCTTGTCACTTGACCGAAGATTGAAATTGAGAAGTCCACACATCGCCAGTAGCCCTTGCTTTTCTTTTGAGTGGTTATTCATTAAAACTAATTCACTCTTTGATAACATTTCTGTTTGAGAATTGTTATGGATTGTATACCTATCTCCGCCTCAAGTTCAGACCGAAACTTGCCGCGGTAGCCGAGTGGTATATGTATCAGACCGTGGCTTGCCTTGTCACGAGTTCGAGCCCAGTACCACTAAAGACACGCCGTGTAGGGCAGCGATGCACGTTAAATCTGTCGAGAGCTGAAATGTCCTCCCGTTGGTGTGGTGTGGTAGTTAGGAGAGGGGGTGCCAGCTCAGGTGTCGTCCACGTCACTTGACCATGGTTCAAAATTACGTGGTCCGTCGCCAAAAGCCCTCGTGTAGCTGAACAGTGCGAGTTAATATTCAATCAATCAGACCGAAACTTTCAAATACGAATTTCTCAGATTTTAGGTGTTTCGACACACATTATGTACCATAATGTGATGAGTAAACGTGCTGTCTTTCTGAATCATCTGCATCAACATCGAAATGGCAAGTTCATTCCAAGAAGATTTTATTGAGTATGTTGTGAGATGTGCAAAGAATAATTCACTGGGGGTTGCCTTGCAATCTAAGTGAACTCTTAATTTGCGATACTTTTTGTTATCTTCAGTTTGATTGGCTGCACTCCACATTGGTCACGTAGAAGTCCAGCGTCGTCTCTCAATCTGTATGTTGTTATTCACCCTCCTGATAACGCAAGGTCCCATGCTGTTGTCAATACACGCTAAGAAATAACGAGATTTGATTGGGAGATTTCACTCCACCCTCTCCATTTGGTTGATTTGGAGTTTATTGATTATCGCTTGAAAGAAGCGTTCACAAACTCTTTCAGCCTAAAAATCTCTCATGATGTTGGATGATGCGAACACTACAATCCAAGAGCTTTCCCACTCGCTTTCAAAGATGAGGACTCATTTTTATTAAAATGATTCAAAAAAGTCAACAGATACTAATAGAGAAGATGCACAGTTTTAGGGTGAATAAGTTTTGTGGTCTTCCCGCTTCTTCATTCGACACAAGAAACAGGTAAATAGAATTGCATTTACTTAATATTTACCGTGTTATTCCGGCGTAAAACCACGCACCTATACTTTGAAACTGCAAATTTTATTTTTTAGATGAATTCGCCGTATAACGCGCACACTTTTCTTACGAAGAATCCTGAAATGAACACGCTCAATGCTCTTGTATTTTGAAGACTAGAAATAGTGCGTGAGTGGATAACAAAGTTATGAAATTAAACCTGTAATAATTAGTCACATTTGAAAAAAAATGTAGTATATCTAACAATCTGATGGAACTGAAGATGATTGTTTACTTAGGAATCGAAGTAACAGGGATGGTAAAAAGAATAAACAGAAAAATATTGCTTAAGAGACATGCTCGAAAGAGTAAAATGCCAAAAATAAAATTCTGATTATGGAACATATATCTTTAAAAATTTCCAATACAGCATTGATTTTTTGTGATCTTATTAAAAATATTTTGGTCAATCTGTAGAAATAACAAAATTAATTTTTTATTTAAAAGAATTTAAGTTGGACATAATTTTTGAGATCTCATAATACATGTGCTTATTTTTAGATACCATTTTTTAAAAAAGTGTCTCTTAAATATGTAAAATATTTTTTGCACATATATAAAACAATACAAAAAATATTGTGAACTAATTTTTCAGTAAGATATTAAGATAGTTTCTTTAAAAAGTTATAAAACTGTAATTTTGAAAAATTTGTAATTCCTCCCCCCCCATTTTCACACATAATTTTTTGTTTTTAAATTATGTACTTACTTCGATTTTTTATTTAAAAAAAATAGGTTCACTATAAGAACAGGTATCTTGTATAAAAGTATAAAATATTTGAAGCCATATAGTGCAATACTTTTTTTAAAAATGTGTACCTAAAATCAAAAAATTATGCTTTGGAGAAAAAGTGAAAAAACTAACATTTGTAAACGTTCATTAACGTTTTTTATCAATTACTTTTTTCATATTTAAGGTTATTTTATCAACTAGCAGATAAGTGTTATACATTTTAAGATTCAGAAAAATATGCACTATTTTTAATACTAAATCAATTTTTGAATTGTATGATGTTCTGGTTTCCTTAAATAAATTACATTACCGTAATTATTTGGAAAAAATAGTATTTAGATATATGTAGAAATCTACTTAGTTTTACACTCTACTTTTCTTTACTTTTAAAACTATCATTTTTATATTCGGAGTATTATTTGCACACGCAAATTTTTGATCCTATTTTTTGTGTTAAAAGTGCACGCTACACGCCAGAAAATATACGGTATATATAAATTCAATAGAAATATTACTAGTCATACTTTTACTAACAAGTAAGCCCATATTATACTTTATTGCAATACTACAATACCATACGTTTTTGTCAAAAATTTCTAAAGTATTTCTGAGGAAGTGAAGAAAGAATTGGCATCATACTAATAGTAATATTCCTCAACACGGAAGAATTTGCTGACATTGTTATAGTTCACGAGATCTCGCAAGTGAGATTTTCACGCACACTTGTAACGCGATTGCTGATATTTATAAATATTAGAGCGTTAACCAATCAAAAAATTAACTTCTCTCACCTATTTGTATTCTCAGCTTTTGTAACTAAAAATTATCATTCAAGTAATAATTAATGTGAAGTAGTTTAATGATAATTAAAGCAATCAATTTATTCTTATTTATTAACAAATTAACGGAGATCCTCATTTACCACAAATTTATTTTGTATCAACATTTTTTTTTTTTTCGTTATGTAGGTATTTAAAAAAGATAGTTTATAAAGTTATGCAATTATTAGAAATTTCGCAATTAAAAATGTAATAAACGTGTGGAGAACAATTCCCATACTCTTTGACAGCATGTAACAAACTTATCTTTATTATAACCTAGGTCTACCACCTCACAACATCTTTACTCATTCAGTCAAATGGCACCAGTCGGTCAAACTGGTTTTTGCGATTGTAAGTCATACACATTTATTTGTTTCGGGTTGTTGTTTATACGAGTATTTGACAACGTATGCTATTTACAGTCTACTTTTAAGGGTCATAGGTGGGGACTACATTTGTGTAGGACTCAGGTCCTACGTTTGAGTAGGGGCCCAGGGACTTAAGAACTCTTAAGACGTCCCTGTTTAAGATAACTGTCCCAACTCATCTTTCTGCTCCTTAGTACAAGAAAGGAAACTTCAACCATTATTAGCTTTGATCGAAAAGCGAAATGTCTTATGGCGAGACAGAAGCTATCTGATAATGAAAAATCTATATTCAGTTTTATGTAATACATGTAAACTATTTTTATGTAAATTTATTTTCAGGCCTGGTCGATATGTGGCCCTCCACGTTGAATTGTGCTGCCCGAGGGTGGTTTTATACTTTTATTAACACGCTTCTATTAGCTTCACCTGTATGTAACGGAATCTTTGAACCCGATTTTTACCCACTTTAAAGGATGAGATTAATCGAAATTTTGCACACTTGTCAAGGACCGATGACAACACACTAATTTCATAACATTGTTCCATTGTCCTGATTAGGATCATCAGGATTAATGATTTCTCCATTTCTAGATTTGGCGACTAATTCCAGATCCCATTCCAGATTTGTTGACTAAAAGATCAAGTTACAACCCTAAAGGGAAAACGTTCATGGTTAATAGAAATAAAACAAACAAAAAAGATTAATTCATCAATGAATAAATGACAGTTTAACAAACTGGAAAAAAACGCGCTTTTATTGTAGATCGAACTAAAAAAGAAAAATATAAAATTATATTTTAAAAAAAACTAAAAAACCCGATTTTATAGTTAAACGAACTAAAAAGTAAAAAATAATTCTTAATATAAGAATAAAATGATTAACAAGAAAATTAATGTTTATTGTGGTAAAAGCGTGGGATGTCAATATATCGTTTTGTCGATATCAATTGTTATAATTTCTTACTAGCTCTCTTCCGAAATGCAGAATTAGTGTACAAATGTAGTACAAAGCACCCCACGCTTTTACCACAATAAACATTAATTTTCTCGTTAATCATTTAATTCTTTATTAAGAATTATTTTTTATTTTTTAATTTGGTTAACTATAAAAGCGTGTTTTTTAGTTTTTTATAAAAAATATAACTTATTCAAGCTTTTATTTATTGTTACATGCATAAAAAAATATTACATAAAAAGTTGAATGTGTCGTTGTGTAATACGCAAGTGGGACTGTAAACTCCATTTCAACATTTGGTGCTCACAATTGCCCAGATATTACTGAAAGCATCGATTTCATAAGGCAACCATGAAGATTTGTTGTTAGACCTGAGCTTTTTTTATAAATATAGCAGAAAGTTTTGATCAGGTATAAAAAAGAGTACTTGCTAGGACAAGATAATTTTATGATTGATGCTTGTAATGTCATGAAAGTTTTTTTTAAAAAAACCATTTATTTGAGTGCCAACTTTGAAAAAATAATGCTCAATATTTTTTCCTCCCAAGAGCAGAAGCGCACTCAATACTAACGATAATGGTCGTGCGGGATGGCTGAGTCACCCCAATCTTTTTTTTAAAAAATAATTATTTTTATTGTACACGTCAAAAATCATTATTCCAGTAAATAATTTAATGAAGAGATTGTAACCTACTTTTAAGGATTTTTCAATTCTTCTTTGATAATTTGAAAAAAAATACCAATCAATTTGAACCAAGAAGTTTCAAATGTGCGTGATTAGAACAAGGACAGAAATCACACAGACACTTATTGCTAACATTACAAAATGTTATTTGCATGCAAAACTTTTATATTTTGTTCGAATTATTGAAGATTTATTGTCTTCGATGATCGACAAATAACTTGTTGAACTTTTTCTTGATTTTGTCTTTTTGACAGGGCGAAGTGTGTCTTGTGCTACACTTGTGGCTTCATATTTTTCTAGATAGAGTTCTTCAGGTAGCATTTGAAAATTTTCCTATCAAATCAAACGTTTCATGTGTTCATCACTTTCTCAAATTTACTTTCGCTGTCATGATTAATATGCATTATTTCAGCAGGTTCTTCCCTTGCTGGATCAGTTTCAACTTCCTTCAATAGAGATCACAGATGACCCTTTCTTTTTTTATATTCTGCTCATTTAGATTTATAAACCATAATATAAGTCGTACAACACAGCAATCAAAACCACCAAGTTGTTTACAGGGGAAAAATGTAGCATGTTCATTGAAAATATTTTGGAACAAAAGTGGTGGCGCGGGAAACAGTCAAAACAAGTACCTTAAGATTGTAAACAAACCTTTACCACTCCCAAAAAGGAGGGAGATACGAGATTCATACATTTTGGTTCCCTTGAAAATTCTCATATACGAGGATATTGTCAAAGTCATTGGTAACAAATTAACAGTTTTCCCAGAATCAACGATTTCATAAGCCTGGGGTGTCTCTGTGCCCCCGGTTAAATAACTTCCAAAAAAAGCAAACCTAAGAATTTCTCGAAAGATGCAAATGAAATAAAGAAACTTACAGCAGCATTTGATTGCCGTTTCTCAGAATTAGCAAAATATGTTAAAATGTTTGATAGATTTTCAAGTCCATTTCATGTTGTCACGAACACCATTTTTGAAAATCTGCTATTAGAATTTATTGAGTTACAGTGTGGCAAAAGGAATGAAACAGAATTTTGATCTACATTATGACTATAATCACAGAAAGATCTCAAACAGTAAATCTTGATTTATAGTTTTAGAACATAGCTTGAGAGTTGCTTGAGTCAATGATTCTCAAACTTTCAATATTTGTGACCCAATATTCAATCATAATTTTCATCGCTCTCCGCCCCCCCCCCTCCATACAATAACAATGTATTGAATTCAATAATACTATACTTTGACGCTAAAGTTGCAATATGACTTAAACCTCTTAAGTGCCATCGGCGTATAAAACTTTTCTCTCAGCCAAAGCGTTAATTGCTCCTAACGTATAAATACGTCTTTCCGAAGTACGATCTTTTCTGTGAACTGTTATCAACAAAATTATTCCGAAGGCTTTGGAATGCAGTAAAAGGACCTTCGCAGTGTTTACGAAGGATTTACTTATTTCAGAAGATTTGCTTATTTTTATTCCTTTTCTTCTCCCCAATACATCATATACCCGCGCCTATGTGTTAAACGGTGGCATTAGGGAGCGAATCGCATAACTTTTAATCGACAGTTAAGGGATTAATCATAGACCGTACAAATTATCAAGATAAGTGTTAATTTTTGTACAATTTTATATATGACAAGCACATTAAGTCACTAGTAATTATTAAACTTGTTCTTAACTTCGTATTGTTAAATTAATTATCAAATACATTGTACAGTACTGATACATTTATAATTGCATTACATCAGTGTAAATGTTCATTTTATCTTTATTATGTCAGAAAGTATTTTGTTTGTTTACTCTCAGTAAATAATTTTTTAAAATAATACTTTGTTTTCGATTTTTCAATGTGCTCGCACCCCCCTTGTAGAGTTATCACGCCCCCTAGGGAGGCGCACCCCATCGTTTGAGAAACGCTGGCTAAAGTATCATTTGTGTTATAAGTAACCATAATTTAAGTTTACGCTATATGCATAATTTTAGCAGAAAACGTTCGTTCGCTTAGTAGCGCTCATTTTAAAGCTGTAAAAATTATGCTAGGATATCAACAAATATGCCGTCTGCGAAGAATCACGTACTCCTGTTTATGCGTATTAAAGGGTTAAGTAAAGTCGAGGGTAAATCATTGATAAATAGGGGTTATCTCGAAATGCGTACGTGCGAATGCTCAGGCACAGTGTTATCTTCAATTTTTACATACTATTATTACAATTTTTCTACAAATAAGTTTATCGCTATACAAATATACTGCAGAGTTCCGAAAACTCAACCTAATGTGGACAGTGGCGTAGCTAAGTATCCAAAAGCCCTTGTGCTAAAAAAAATGAGGACCCTATCTTGGTTGGATTTTATCAAGTAAAAAAAGTAAAAATATATGAATATTTTAAATATACAAAGCTACAATTTTCATTTACTACCTTCTCTTTCTTGGCATTGTGTTTGTGCTTAATCGCTCCACTGGGATTTCTTTTTTTATCCCTAATTTCAGTTTTATAATTTATGCAATGCATTTCGTATGTGCTCGAGTACTTATTGACGTTAAAAGGAAGGAGAAATGTAACGTTACGCTACAAAACGTCGTTGGGGAATCCCTCGCTGTTTATTGGGGAGGATCAAGCTCACCCAACAGAAGAGGGCTTAGAGCTACAAAATGGTCCACCGAGATAGAGACAGCAAAAAAAAACTATGTATGAACAAGACAATACAATACAATATAATTATAATTATTTTTAAAAAAAAACTCTATGCAAAAGAGCAGAGGAGGGGGGACAAAATTATATCAATCTATTGCAGATGCGAAAAGATTGTTAAATATTGAGACAGTTGAAACTAGCTTACTGTGAATCACATTGCTATTAAGGTATCCGACTACGTTCGGAACCGTGATTTTAAAAAGGCGCATAAATGGATAATTTTCATGATATTTAGTGTCACTTAGATTAGAATACAAGTATAAAACTGTTTTAAGGACATTTTGACAAAAAAAATATTTAAATACAATATTTCGGTAAAATGAACTTAGAAGAACGTATTTTCAAAATGTCCTCCTTTTGTGAAAAATGCCTCTATTATAATAATATTTTGCCTGTATATAGCCCAGACCTCTGTATAGAGACTCAACTATGACTTTTGAAAAATTCACATTATTTTCAGAGTTACAACCATTTGAAATAATATCGGCGTTTTTTCTAAAATTTCTGCCCCTGTTGTGTCGTAAAACATATAGATAAACCTAATTTCTAAGTTATATATATTTCTTAAAATTCTAGTTGAGCCTCTGTACAGAGTAAGTCTGAGCTATATACAGGCGAAATATTATTATATTGTAGCCATTTTTCACAAAAGGAGAATATTTCCTTGAAAATGGGTCATTCTATGTTCATTTTTGTCAAAATATGTACTTGGGGTCAATTTTTATTGTAATACTATTCTTAAAATAATTTTATATATATTTTCTAATCTAAGTGACAATTAAATATCATAAATATTATCCATTTATACACTTTTGTAATATCACGGTTCCGAACGTAGTCGGATACCTTAAAAATAGAAAGAAATAAAAGAATGAATTACCTCTTTGTGTAGATTTTTAAGAAGTACACAATACCTGTAAGATTTTTCATGTAGCTTAAGTAAGAGTTTACAGAAAATGAAAAAAAATGAAAATATAAATTTTTCAATAAGTAAAGTTTGCAATACTAAACAAACAACGGAAAGAATTAGGAGAATTCCCGACAAGTTCAAAATTACTTTCAACTGAATTGCCATGAAAAAGTTATACTACAACCTTCTCTGTTTAAATCTGGAAGAAATTATCGCAAGTGGTCAGGGGTCCAAGGGGTCCCCTGAGTTTGAGAGCCCCCGGTGCAGGGTAACCGCCTAACCCATTGTGGTAGCTACTGCCACTGAAAGTGGACCAAATGGTGGCCGAGTTTGTGAAAAATGTCGAGTTATCGAAAATGGTATTAAAAAGAATAAGTGTGCGAGGTTTCCTCGGTATCCGTTGAATTGCACTTCGCTTGAGAATTCAATAGAAAATAAACTGCACAAAAACCTTAAACACACAAAGGAAAAGTACGCGTAACTTTATGAAGTACTACATGAAAATGAAAATTAATGAATAAGTTTCAGTAACTACCTGATCAGACACACCTCAGAAGAATACTTTTTATGAAGGCTTAAAGATGTCTCTAAAGAAAATTAAACGGCCGATTTTGCAAAACTGGCTACTTTTTAGCTTGCACTTTTCACTTGTATGTAATCGAATCTTGATCTAGATTTTACTCACTTTAAAAGTTCGGATTAATTCGAAATTTTGGTACACTTGTCGAGGACCGATGACAATACAATACTCTATATACTTGTTCCATTATCCGATTAGGATAATTAGGAATACGGGATTTATAGATTTTATGACTAATTCATATACCACTTCCACATTTGGCGACTTATTGCATAAACCATTTTCAGATTCGGCGACTAATTCCAGATGCCATTTCCAGATTTGGCGACTGAGAGATTAAGGTGCAACCCTAAAATCGCAAGACTCGTGCATGTGAAAAAAATAATTTATGTTCTAACTTCTGAATATATATTTTTTATTTTTGTAAAGCAATATACGTTTAGAAGTAATGACACGAATTAACATTATAGCAATATGTTTAAAAGGTGATAAACGTATGTACTAACTGCTAAATATTTTTTTTTTATTTTCATAAATTTGAAGGAAATATTCGATATCCTGTTGCCTTCCGTCTTGTTTTCCGTCAGTTTATTTTCTACTCTGTTTCTTACTGCTTCATCACAAATTCGACGAAGAAACATTAAGTTCATTACCGGCCCACCCTGTTGTTCTAAATGGATACATACTAAAGGACGGTTTCCGAGAACCTCTAGTGTGATATTTAGAGTTTGCACGTCCTCAACGTAACGTTTATATTGTTTTCCACCATTTTAGTAACTGTGACATCAGCGTCAATTTTGGGATCGGGACATAATTGAGTGCGGCTGGCGCGGGTGTGACCGAGTTATCCGGACTGCCGGGTTATCGAGTGCCGAGTTTTCGGGACTCCACTGTGTATTATACTTCAATACTTACAAATATTTAGAATAAAATTAGTACGTGCTCGTGAAACCAGTGGGTCCAAAAGTCTTGTGAGCTGAATCACGAGTTCAGGAACTGGAGAAAATTTCCTCCACCAGTTCCATGCCTAAATTGTGGAGGTGGAGATCGGTGGTGTCGCCATCTATCGTTCCTTCGGGAATTTCTCCGAGCTAAATGATACTGTCACCCGTGCATGGTGCCTGCTGCCAAGGCCTAACGACAGGCGTACTTAGCCCATTGCCACGATGAATTTCAGGGCCCCCAATCTGACCATGTCACATTGCGGTGGCATGGAGCAACAACAACAGAATAAAATTAAATATTTACAGTGATTTAGAAGTTACCTCGATTAGAAAAAATGGTATAGAGATATTTGTTTAAAAATATCATAAATCAATCTGTAAAATCTCGCCTCCGCGCCTAGAGATGTGGGAGAAAGGGAAGGAAGACTAGTCATGTTCAAAATCACTTAGTTTATCGGTAAACACAAACAACAACACAAGTTCCGATCAATCAAAACTAAGAGATGCACCCAATTTTAGCAAATACAGCTATCACTAACGAAGTATGAGAGAAGACTTTAATTACCAGTAGCACTTACTTCTCAATTCAAGTACATTGTTTTCTAGTTATCTAATCCGTATTCAATCTCCATTGACAAATTGTCACCTTAATTATTACAATTATCAAATACTAAATTTCTGCGTTGCACTTTTAAATTTGATTAATTAATGCTCCGCTAGCAGCCTATATTCTATCTCTCTTTTCTTTTCTAACTTGAAAAGCCTAGACTTTATATAGTAGTCTTAATTTGCATGTTCACGTTCTCTTCTTCAGAGGAAGCGTTATAATAAAATATTTTTGAAGTAAAACTTCTTTGTGCACGCTTGACTTGGGGAGTAAGCTGGTGAATGCGTGACGAGAGCGTTACGAAAAGTGTGATCGGGCGAGGCGAACGGAAGTTGAAAGGGAGATATAAGTTAGTAAAGATAGAAATTTCAGTCAGTAGTTCATTTGCGAGTTTGCTAGCGTTACGCGAACGGTGATTTCTTGATTATTTCGTAATTTCATTTCGTTCTTGTACAATTTTATAAATTAATATTTTGTTCAATACATTAAATATTCTACGTTTAAAGTGAATAAAATTAAATTCATTTTAAAAGTTCATATTTCGTGAATTAGTAACTTGAACATGGACATTTTATTACGATATATACGTGAAATCGATATTGGTCAATCATCAATTGGTGGAATATGTGCTGCTCACCGTGTTTTGAACGATAGAACAAACATTATAATGGCAGTTGCTTGCATTTTGCCCACAACACAGTTAATAATATTATAAAGTTTTTTATGTAAAAGACTTGTGATCAAATAATTTAATTAATCTCTATTTATATATTTCACCAAGTCAGAGTAGACAAAATTATCGAATTCATTCACAAAAATTTAGTTGCATGACACTGAAGCAGGATCCCCTTTTTCTGAACAAATTACCTAGATTTTAAGTGGGGATTTAATGTAGATTTTTTCAAAAGACAAATCAAAACCTTTTTAGTTGGTTTTTTAAATTCAAAAATTCAATTTTAATTATGTTAAATGATCCAAATGAAAGACGACGAAGTACTGAACAATGCTTGACGGAGTTTTTTTCTTTTTTTAGGATACAGGCAGGCCCCGCTTAACGCGTGGTATAATGTTCCATCAAAGTAGAGCGTAATATGAAACAGCGTTAAATGAGGTTATCTCATCATGTAAATAATGGGGTTAGGGAAATGGCAGTAAATTGGTCAGTATTTTACATTAAATTTATTAATTATGTTTTTTTATAACAATAAACAAAAATTTATTTCTTACAAATATCGAAACATAATAAAGGAATATGCATATAAAAATAAATAAAATTCTAAGTCAGGATGTTTTTGCATTGGTGATCATTCAGCTCCTTTCTTTATTTCTAATTCTTCTGCCATTTATCAAGAAATTAGATTGGCTTAATGGAATTTTTGCATTCAATTTCGTCTTCAATCCAGATAGAACGTCGTTTTCTTTTCCATTTCTTCTATTGTATTTTATTTCTAGAACGGGTAATTCTAGTTTCAGAGCTTGTCGTGTTTGCAGTTACCGATGACAGTATTTTTTCTTTATTCTTAAGAATGATCCTTATTGTTGAAGTTGCCAAATTCAATGCAGCACCCATTTGAGATTGACTACCAGTTTCTACTCTTCTAATCACTTGCATTTTAGTTTCTAGTGAAACGCTTTTTTATGCTTTATTTTCGTGTTTTTTATTATCACCCATGATAAAAACTAAAAATCATAATATTTGTCACTATAACAATCGTTATATTATATTAATTCATACTTCCTACAAGAACGTCAACAGATGTTTGAAACGATACTTTCGTATATCACCGCTGAAAAGAAGAAACACAGATAACCCTACGGATATCGAAGCCTAACGCTGTGTGCTATTTCGGGGAATCCCACAATTCAAATAAAAGAGCGTTAAACCGAAACAGCGCTAAACGAAACAGCATTAAGCGGGGTCTTACTGTATTTAAATATAATTTTGAATCTAAAAAATTATAACCTATTTCAGCTACTATAAACCTATTGTTTCATTCTTAGAATACGATTAATGCTCAAATAAAATTGTATATTTACAAAAATATTACTTCTTGGCGAGTACAGACATATGTGGAATAAATAATTTGATATGACAATACTAATATCCCCCTTGTTTTTGTTCACCGGAACTAATCCCCTGAAGTACATACTACAAAATTTTAGTTTTCACTTATCGTGTGGTCATAAGCCTCACAATACTTTATGACCAAAATTCCCCAAAAGGCTTCTTAGTGAGAAAGTCGCTGATAGAGCCGTCACAAATCTTATTTTGTCTATAATATTCGTACAATAATAATCATATTATATTGCCCGTACAATAATAATCATATTATATTACCCCCCAAGGTTATCAAACTCAAAGGCTAACTTGGGCCAAATAAACAAGGTGGGCCGCAATGAAAATCAAAATTCATAGAAACGTAGGTTTATTTCGCGAATAATACATTATAATAAACATAAATAAAAAAACAAGAAAAATTTAATGTTTACGTCCTGACACTTGACATCTCTTTTATGCTACTATCCTTCCTATCGAAAGAAATTTTGATATTTTATTACCGTAAAATCCGGTGTATAACGAGTCCCCATACTTTCAAGCTGTATTTTTTTTTTTAATTTTTAGGTATATTCGCCGTATAAGGCGCACCCTCTTTTTTACGAAGGAATTTGAAATGTGGGTATGCAATGTTATCATGCTTTGAAGTCATTTATTCGAGGTAGTATCCCAAGATTTTGAAGAAAAAATACTCTAGACTTCTAGAATAACAACTTATTAAGTTAATTAGATATATCCTTTCTTTTAAATAAACTGTATTCTGATCTATATATGTTGAAGTCTATTATTTTTTTAACTCATCTCTGTTTTTTTATTTTTGAAGATATCATTTTTATATCCGGTGTTATAACCACGCATCTGTAAATTTCGATCTTATTTTTTGTGTTGAAAGTGCGCGTTATATGCCGGATTTTACGATATATATTATTGTGTGCCAATATACTGACCGGGCCGCAGAAATACTCGATGTGGGCCGCATGTGGCCCGCAGACCGCGAGTTTGACACTCCTGCTATACGCAGATGCAGAATCCGAATAGCAGCTGGACAACTAAAATAAGCTTATATTTCATTCACCAATCGTTACTTTGACAGATCGTTTTAAAAGGTCCAGTTTGGTTTTAAGCAGTATGAATGAAAAAAGAAAATGTCTTGTATTGGAAAAAAATAATACAAATAGTTAAATTTATCACAAAACAACAAAGTTTAACCAAATTAGATTATTTTTCAGTCATCTGGTATCATCTTTTACGTTAGAAAGTTTAGTTATTTCCAGTGACTCATGTAAAATACATTTTATTTTCACAAAATGATTTTTCTTCTGTATTCAAAACACTCCTTGTGAATTAAATCTTGTTGGAAATTTATAAAACTTTACATTTGTATATTTGTTTGATAAAAAAATCTTAAAATTTTATTTATTTATTTATTTTTTAAAAGAAATTTTTTGCTAAAATGCCCGAATATTAATTATTAAGGTGCTATCCATTTTCTACAGAAATAAACTGACGGAATACCAGCAGTCATTTGGCTATCAATAATTAAATACTTTTCAAATTAAAATATTTTGAACCATATACTTAATTACAATAAATCTAAGCTAAAGTTAAGTAAAATATACATAAGGATATAGCAAGACAGTTTAATTCGTAGTAAAATGGCCACATTAGATTATACATTAGCAAACTCTTAGACTTAGGACCGAGAATGTAGGATTAAGCATTGTTTTAAGGCGGCAATCTTTATTTTTTAACGGTTTATATATATTTTAGAAGAGAAAAGAGAGCATGAAATTTGTAAAAGCTATAAAAATAATTTCTAAAAATATAAAACCCTTTAATACTATAATAGTATACAGAAATACATGGACTTCCAGTCCTGAAATTCGGCAAGCATCTTTATTTTGCCGTGTAGGGGTCTGCTAAACAAGAGTTTTGTGGAAATCAGCTCCCAAGGGGGAGAGGTTGCAGGGACGTTACGGATAAAATTTCTTTTTTCTTAACTGTTAGACCTACAAACTAGAAATTCGGCAAGTGTGTTTCTTTTGTTGAGTAAATATGCATGAAGAACGAGTTTTGAGAAATCAATTTCCAAGGGGATTAACGGTACTTAGGAAGGCGTTATAAATTTTTAAAAAATTCCATTTTTGAACTTAAATACTTGTAATTTGGTCGAATGCATCTTTTGTTGGGTAGAGATTTGCTAAAAATTATTTTTTGCGAAAATTGACTCCAAGGGGAGTTATGGGGGCATAAAAGCGAGAAATATACTTTCGCTTTATTTCAAGTCCTGGCCTTTTTAAATGAATAAGCGAAGGCTATAAGAATGTTTTTTGTACAATCGAAAAATTAATGCTAAGATTTAAATATATCAACTCAAAAACAATATATAGTCTTAGAACAGGGGTGGCCAATCCGCGGTACGCATGCCACTGAGTGGCACGGCTGAGTTGTAACAGTGGCACGCGAAGATTTACTAAAAAATTAAAATATTTGAAAGACAGTAATAAATACCAATTTTTTACAGTTTTATTGGAATGCGGTTCTCTGGGGCAAAATAAAAACAGTAAAATTTATTTTGAATACACTGAAATGAATTACAACAGAAAGCTATTTTGAAGAAAATACTCCTTCAGTGTTGTGTTCACTGGCTTTTCAAAGGAAGTGCACTCGTGAGATTTTGGAATTTGAGGGATCGTGTTTTAAAATACCTGAAAGAAAATAATGAACTGCCCAGTGAGTGTTTGCTAATCGAGAATTAAGTTGGCTTGGAGATTTAGCTTTTCTTTCCGATATTATGGGACATTTAAATAATTTTAATTTAAGATTAAACGGAAAATATTGCATTTTTCCTACCACCTCATATTCTTCTTTAAACAAACTTTTGCTTTTCTTGTCTAGATTATGAATAAAAAAGATTAACACATTTCACATTAAGGCAGGAACTATCTACAAAAGTTAATAATGCTCCGAGCGATGATAGATTTAAAAATTTGATATCCAATTTGCAGGATTCATTCAGTGCTAGGTTGTGACGGGCTCACGCGTCTCTTCTGTAACATAACCTCTGGGTTCTTTGACGGCCAAGATTAATGGCAAATCTTTTCCAACCCAAATCCAAGAAGTGAAATGCAAGTGTAGATGCAAATAAGATAGCCTTTTAAAAGAACAGAAGCTTTAGTAAGTGGATGGCAATTAGGAGAAATTTCTGTTTCGAAAAGATAGAAGTGTTATTTGGACGGTCTACCAAAGATTCATGAATGACATTTCAGCCATTACTACAAGGTGCATACTATTGCACGCGTGCCCAACAGCGTATCTGAAAGTGATTGAACCGTTGCGGAATTCATGGTAGGATAGATTATTTGAAATCAGAATTCGTAATATTATTAGAATTGAAAGTAGGTGGATAATATAATTATTTAGATAAGTGATCCAATTGTGCGATCTGTTTTAGTTACGGCTACGTGTTTTGGTTTATTCTCACTTAATATAAGTTTGTTCAATATATTAGAAATTTAAGTTAAACTCTTAATAAAGTCATATTAAGAATTCTAAAATGTCGATTCATTTCGAGAACCCCACACCTCTAATTCACGCTGAAAACCAAAGATATGGTCGCCAAAGATCGACCATGTCACAAGGTTTGATGGTTAATTGATACCCACCTGTTTAATAATTATTTAGAATTAAATATTTCAAGTCACTCATTTTATCTTATATTATCTAACCTAACTTATTGGACCAGTAAAAAGTTCATTAATAATAAGACCTAAGTTCATACTTTTGTCTTATTTTTTATATTATTTTTATATTTCCACCACCTGAATTAAAAATTTGCTATTGGTCAAAAATCCCATTATAAGCCTGTAAGGAACAAAGTTGGAGTGGCACGCATAATTATTTTTTTATCAGATAGTGGCACTCTTCCCCAAAAGGCTGGGGTCACCCTTGTCTTAGAACATCAAGAAATACCTAACAAAGCGAGAGGGTACCGAGTTGTGTTACAGTATTTTTTTAGTCATCTTAGTTACATTATAATGTCCTACTTTTCTTCCTTCAAGAAACCTGTTAAAACGCAAAATTTCAGAAACTGGATGTTAAATTAAAGGGAAATTCAAATATCAAAGGTATGAAAGAAGTACTCATTTTGAAATAAAGAAAGGCATTGAAAATTTAGAAAACATTTTTGGGGGGAACTGTTTCCAGTTTGGACGGAGTTGTAAGGGGTATTTCGGGTCCATCCATGACGTACGCCCAAGCCCCCTTTTCAGTACAGGTAGCTTTTGTTGTTTTGGTTTCGGTAGACGGGAGGGAGCTTTTGTCGTATCCGTGCCCTTTTGCCCCCCGATTTCCAGCCCCCCCAAAAAAAACACCGTCAAAGGTATGCACCTGAGAATGTCTGAAGCTTAGGAAAACTACAAAGCGAAGTAGAAAAACGGCGAAATAAAGAAGTTTTGGTTTTGGAATGCCCAAGCTTAAGTTGTTCCAGCATAAACCAGCTCAGGTGTTATCCACGTCACTTGACCATGGTTCAAAATTACGTGGTCCGTCGCCGAAAGCCCTCGTGTAGCTGAATAGCGCGACGTTAATATTAACTCACTCACTCAGGCAGAGTTGTTTCATTTGTAGACAGAATAAACGATGAAAATTAATTGAATAACAAAATTCCAACAATGTGATCCCCCTCCCACCCCCTTTCAACCAAGAATAAGCTATTTTTGCCACTGTTAAACTTAATTCAAATTTCCTCTAAAACTTTGAGAAAACATGCACTTTGTTCACAATTATTCATGTAATTTTTCATACACTAAAATGTGGATAATTTCTATTATTTATTTTATGATCTAAAATTTAGTATTTTACAATATCAAATAAAGGAGTGGATGAAGGGTTTTTCGAGATTTTTTATAATAGATGTTTTCAAAAGTAAATTTGCTTATATTTTTGATTTAAAAAAAAACCAACTAAAGAGCTTTATCAACACAAAGTAATTCTTTTCACAAAAATAAAGTACTACAAACACACAGTGACATTATAAATACTTTTCTGGAGTTTTTATAAGGGAACTTTTCAGTTCTGAAAAAAAACAATACTTTCATTATTACATCCGTAATTCCGTGTTTTATTATCACATTTCTATTTCCTTGAATTTCCTATTTCATTTCTTACATCAATTAAAGTAATAATTTGAGACATATGTCCATAGTTTTAGTTTTTTATAGCATATTATGGGATAGTGAAGTTAGAAATAAAATTTCAATCGTACTGCTTTGTATTAATCTTATTTAGTATCTTTAGGGTATTTAGCATTGATATAAATGCCGGTTGGGTGGCGTGGTTGGTTTGTCACTGGCCTTCTGCACCTGCGGGTTCGACCCCAGCCCAATTTGGTGGATTTTTATGATGCAGAAAATAGATGATTATACGACATGTAAAAGATCCCTAGAGTGTGTCTGTTTGGCTTGGGTGCTTTCGGCAAAATAAATCCTAGTACAGGTTCGAATTATCAGAGCTCAAGTGCCTCCCTCTAGGGAGGAAACTAGGCGCCAAATTATCTGCGGCGATTGGTATCCGCCTATAGGGTGCCGCATTAAAAAGAGATACCAGCTTCCGGGAATGTACTAGGTCTGCAATGGTAAAACGCCAATCGCAGCCCATCAGAAATAAAAAATAATAATAATAAACATTGGTATAAATTCAAATTTATCAAATTAGTCAATATTTTTGGATTTACTTCATAAGGTGATAGTATGTTTCATGGTATTTCAACAAAAAAAATTCTGAAAAGACAAGGGTGGGTAATGTTTTGGTTCAAAAGCTATTTTGTGGAAGCGGAGGATACCAGAGGGCATAACATCTTCAGAATGATTACATTCATTTGTTAGCTTAGCATTTCGCAAGTATGGTGAAAGGTGGTATATATAGTACCATAGGTGGTATATATAGTACCATAAGTGGTATATAGTACCATATGTGGTATATATAGTATATATAGTACCATATGGGGTATATATAGTATATATAGTACCATAGGTGGTATATACGTATATATAGTACCATAGGTGGTATATATAGTACATATAGTACCATAGGTGGTATATTAAGTATATATAGCACCATAGGTGGTATATATAGTACCATAGAAATCAATAAATATAAGCTAAATAAAATGGTAGCAGTTTTATACATTTATATTGTGCTAATTTCATATTATCTATAGGTGCAAGCACATTTAATTTTAGAATAATGAGACAAATGTATCTTATCTCACTTTTCACAATTTTTTTTAAAATCAGGAGAGAGATTGCTTGTTGAAATTCTCATCGCAGCCTGCAAGTTCACGTCAGTCAACCTGTATCTATATTTTACTCGTGTTGGTCTTCCTGCAAGAAAAACTTCCCTCACAAATATATGTCACAAATATATTTCTGTATATGTCGACCTAAATACAGAAAACATTTTCTCCGTATTTGGTTTTCTGACTGTCTTGGCGGTCCGCTACTTGCCCACCCCTTTTCTATGAGAAATAGTTTCAAGTGAATAATTTACTATAAAAGGAAATTCATGCGATTAATTTAATATTAATCAAGCATCTTGAACCATTAACGCGGCACTTCACTCGCGAAAAAAACGAACGGGATTTCGCGTGTAGGGTATTTCATACCCAAGGGTGTTTACATTCTGTTTTTACCATAAAATTTGCATACAAAGAGAAAAAAGTAAGAAAAATAGGAAGTACAATATGTTTATTACACTTTTCAAGCGTAAATTTAATTTTTCTGTTATTTTTAATAGAGCATTCAGTACATTGTTTATGCAATCCTTTAGTCTTCGTAGCGAGTGAGTACGGTGTTCTCACTGGATCTTAATGTTGATGTGTTTTTTTTAAATTTCGTAGAAGCATTGTTTGTACTGGTTTCTACATTCTTCTGTAAATCGAAATCCAAAACACTTCAGAAGTCAGCGTCTGGTTCGATCTTTAGTGGGTGGTTTCTGAGTACTTAACAAAATAATTTGTGCATTTATTGTCGCAGCGTTCAACAACACAGAAAATATTGTCATAGGCTAACGATTACATTTTCTAGCCATTGAAATTTAATTGATGTGGTCATTTTATCAAAGACGATAATTGCTCCCTCAGTTCAATTATCTGGATTGATTTCCGTAGAGGAATGGTACATTCTATTATACTCTTGAAGGAGGGAAGGTTCGTTCTGGGTACCTTCCGTTCCGAACGTGAGTACTTAACCGATCACGCCAAAATGATCGTCTTCGCGTGATGTTGGTACTAAGTTCATGTAGATATCACACCGCCACATACTCCCCTGCCAGTGTTTCGGCGAATAGGCAAACTAACGATACCATATTCGAGGCGAGCATGTAAGTAGTTGCGTCATTCGTGCGAGAGGCTTGAGAATTGCGTCATTTGGGTGACGATTTGATTGCGTCATTTGGGTGTGAGACGACTTTGAGAAGTAACGGCTTATTTGCGTCAATGTTTGACGGCTTGGTTTCTTTTGCGGTGGATAGATGGCGCCACGACTGCGGCGCGTTAAGTGTGCGGTTCTTTTGCACGGCCAGGGTCACCAATGAAGGAGGGTAGGTTCGTTCTGGGTACCTTCCGTTCCGAACGCGAGTACTTAACCGATCACGCTAAAACGATCATCTTCGCGTGATGTTGGTACTAGTTCATATAGATATCACACCGCCACACTCCTTAACATTCAATTCTTCCTCATCAAGCCGCAAAGAGGCTTTCTTCATCCGAAAATACTGCTGTACTATATATATCTCTCTCTATTAAACACTGTATCTATTAAATTACTTAAATATCACATTTCTTCATCATAACTACAATAATACGCCGTTGCATAAGAAAGATTTTCAAGCTTGCTCATGCATTTAGAACTGTAACGGCGATTCACGCGCAAGGTATGACATACCCGAAGAGTCGGTACCCAAAAATAGAATTCTCCTACAAGCTAAGGCCTTTCGAAGGATATGACCTCAAAGTTAGCTACACGAGAAACTACTCATTTTCCGAATAAGATTTAGATGGAGTCTGGAAAAAAGTTAGACGGTGTGTATGACATACTCTGCGCGAGAAGTGCCGGGTTAACACAGTTTGAATTATGCAAAACAATATACAAAACGAAAAAGATGGATAATAAAGAGTTTTTTCAACCTAAGATCATATATACACGAAAAAAGTGGTATAAGATAACAACGAGCAAAATTTTAAAAAATTAAATGAACAGTTCTGAATGAAAGTGAGAGAATATAGTAAACAAAAATAGGGCTGACAGAGTATTTCAAAGTATCATTTTATGCATCTTAAACACAAGAGAAATAAATATCTATTTTCAAAATTATCTATGCATACGATTAAAAATAAGAAAAAAAAACTTAACCTAGATATAATTATAGTCATAGTAGTTATCAAGATAGCTTCTGATAAGTTTGCTGTCTGTCTCACGAACATAACGTAAACAATATGTAAAAACAAACAAAAACATATAAAAAGTAGTATCTTTCTTATCACCTCCTTGTTATAAAAAAGTTCTTTTTTTAAATTTCACTCTTTAAAACTTGAACCTTCAATCGTGTGATATCCATTGAATAGAGTAGAGTTGTTGTTTTTAAATATTTAATATCGAAACATATTTTAATGGATGGTTTTGTAATGTGAATATAGTTTGAGAGAATCTTAACAACATGTATCTTATTCTGTGATTTTTGATTACATCTGGAAGTGTTCGTTGTATCTGTTTTATAACAAGGCCCATACTCTTTTAATTTGCGGATTAAGAGGAACAACCTACGGCAGGTATGCCCTCAAGGCATATGAAAGTTTAAATAATTAAAGAATGTGAAAAAGACCATAAAATTAATCCTTTGGATGTTTTACATCTTTTTTGTTCACAAAAATCGTATTTGTAAGTATAAAAATTTTTTTTACGTATTTATTATTTTTATACATTAACTGAAACGTTTATATAGTTGGAAACGTTGGAGTACATCTTCTATATATATAATATTATTTTTGTTCATTTTCTTGTTCGTTAAGGCTGTTTTCGGCTAATGTGAAAGAATAGGACCCAAATTTGGAATATTTTTTCTGATATAAAAGTACTCAAACATTATTATTACATTCTGGCTTCACCATCCTGAAGCGAATCCCTTTTTTATCTACGCCATTTTTTCCGGTAACTTTTTTTATTTTTAAAAAATTTTTTCCCATTTTCCCAACCCAAATGCAAATGATCCCCCTTTATTTGTTAAAAAAAAAACTCTTTAAATTATAAAATTTTTTTTGAAATTTTAAAAACACTATATTGTAATCAAATGCATAAGTTACAATGTCAAAGTTTTTTTTTATAAAAATTGAGGCACTTTTTTCTGTCCAAAAATGTGCTTCGCGTTAAGTTCACGCTCTCGTACATATGGCGAAAACAGCCTTAACGCATTGAATATTGGCCATAAGTAAGTCTATTTTGTCTATTGAATTATTAAGCTAAAAATATACGCATTATTTTTCCGAAACTGTATGTTAATTATTAATAATTATTGTAAGACAAAGCTAATTTTCCTTTTATGATATCATAATAATTATTTAATGTTCAGTGCAACCTTTTCTTTGAAAAAATAGCACTATGTAACTAAGTTGTATTTAAATTTAATATAATATACTCCATGCTTGATATATGTGCGAGAAAAGACACTAACTCACATATCACGAGGTCTGCAGAACTACACTATCTGGCGAAAAGTATCCAGATAACCCTTAAAAAAGTGGTTCTGGCGAGTGACGCAATTTGATCAATTGGGAAAACTTGTGTTGATATGGTTTTTCAGGGTTGTATTTATGCGTTTGTGAGGCGATGAGTAAGTCAAAGGATCTTAGTGAGTTTGATCGGCAATATAGTGGAGCCCTTTTGGGGAAATCAGTTCTGAGATTGCGGACATTCTGGAAGCCTAAACCATGGGATGTAATTGTGAATGGAAAGCCGAGGAAATGAAAAGGGAGAAAAAAGAACCGGTAGGCCGAAAAAAACGGGAACGCACCGCAGAACTTTGAAAAGGGGAACGAAACAAAATCCAAGTCCCGGGTTGGGGGAAATTTTCAGGGGTTCCAAAGTTCATCAGGAATTAGTGTTAGCAGCAGGACTGTCCGTCGGGGTTAAAAAATTGGGATTCCATGGTCGAAAAAGCTCACAAGCCAAACATCACTCCACAGAATGCGAAGCATCGATTGCAATGGTGTAGAGCTCACCGTCATTGGACTGTGGACATGTGGAAAACTGTTCTTTGGAGTTATGAATCTGGCTTTACAGTCTGGCAGTCGGATGGACGCGTCTGGGTTTGGTGGATGCCCGGCGAATGTTTCTTTAGTGACTTCATTGTTCCGACTGTTAAGTTTGGTGGTGGAAGCACACATAATGGTGTGGGGGTGTTTCTCGTGATTTGGCCTTGGTCCGTTAGTTCCTGTGATTGGAAACATGAACTCTGAGATGTATGTGGACATTCTGGACAATGCTGCACTCCAAACTCTATGGTAATATTTCGGGGAAGGCCCATTTCTCTTCCAGCAGGATAACTGCTCCATTTACACATCGAGGCTTGCACAGACGTGGTTTGACAAAATGGGTGTTCAAAAACTGGACTGGCCTTCTCAGAGCCCCGATCTAAATCCCATAGAACACCTTTGGAACGAATTAGAGGACAGATTACGTAGCCAGATAAATCGACCATCATCACTGCAAGCACCCACTTCAGCTGTGATGGACGCCTGGAAGGCAATTTCTATGGTCACCTATCAAAAATTGGTGAAAAGACTTCCCAAACGTGTGCAGGCTGTCATCCATGCAAAAGGAGGACCAACAACATATTAATATGTGCCTCAGGACGCTCTAAGTCCATACCACTGGGTGTCCGGATACTTTTGGCCAGATAGTGTATTACGCCTACAGACTTGAAATTTGGCAGGTATATTCCTTTTAAAGAGTGGAGGTTCGACGAGAACGCGGATTCTTTAAAAATCGATTCCCAAGGAGGGGAGGGGAGGGAGGATGTTTCAATACAATCGAAAGCTTATTTCTAAAATTAACTTTAGTTTTTAATGAGGCTATACTATTATTTATATAATTAGAAACTATTTTTTAGCTATCAATATTATACTCCAAACTCATTTTTTACCTGTATTTTCATTCAATATGTTTCGTCGGGTTTTATGAAATAACGTACTTTTGCGTCGGGTAAAGTGGAATACTAGGTATTCCATAATACTCGACACGCCATCTTGGAAAATGAGCCTTTAAACTGAAGGGAACAGCAGGGTCAGTTAAAAAACAACCAAAGTATTTATTACAAACTAAATTTCTTTAAGTACACATTATGCTTAACTTCAATGTTCAAGTCACATGTTTACTAGTAAGTAAAAATGTTTGAAAACTTGCCAGCAAAAACTTTTGGAAATTGCAAAACATACTTTCCATTGTAGTAAATCGTATGACAACAAGCGGTTAACTCTCACTACATTACATCAGGAGAGTCTTTCTTCTGTATTTCAAGCTTTTGGATTCGTAGCAGCTGCTACAAACAGAGCCCCACAAAATTATTACGTAATACCCGACTGTCATCTATTAACACGCTTTTATAAGCTTCCCTTGTATGTAACGGAATCTTTGAACTCGAATTTTACCCACTTTAAAAGGTCAGATTAATTCCAAAAATTGCCCACTTGTCAAGGACAGATGACAATACAATAATTTCAGAATTTTGTTTCGTTTTCCTGATCAGGAGCATCAGGATTAACTATTTCCAGATTTGGCGACTAAAAGATTAAGTTATAACCCTTAAGAAAAAACGCTCATGGATAATACAAATAGTGATCTTTTTAGTGAAAAATATCATTGACTTTACACCTTCTTCCGCATTAAATATTTTAAACTTAGCTCTTCCATATTGCATTCAGTTGGCTGATCCTACATTTTGCAAACCGGGCCGTATCGACGCACTGATAGGATGCCAATGGGTATTCCATATTCTAAAACATGACGCATTTAACCCTTTATCTACCGACGTTACTTATAAAAACCACTCACTTTAAAGTTACATAGAATAATTATTTTTACGAATATTCTGACAATACTTAGCAGGAATATTCTTTGAAATCCCCTCTTCTAAGATATAGGACAGCATGGGTTCTATGATGAGTATTTTAGCAGGGAAGGCGAATAGTTTTATAGCAGAAATTGCGGCGTTTTCAGCGGATTGCGAAGATTATCATTTTTGTGCTGAAAAAATAATTAATGTCAAAATTTAAGTGTCTTATTTTTTTTGTATGTTAATGAAGACCTTAGAAACTATTTGACTATTTATTTTAAGTGAACAGTGTATATAATTAATTTTACAGTTGAATATCTTTAATTAATTAATTAGCTCTAACGGATTAAATTTCCCAAAGTTGAGTATTTTGTTTATGTATATCTCTTAATTTTCAATGTAGTAATTCAAAAAAAATTATTGCGTGAAAAAAACTATAGTAAATCGTAATACGGTAGATAAAGGGTTTATATTAATTCATCAAGGAATAAATGATAGCTTAAAAAACTAAAAAAACACGCTTTTACTGTTGATCGTACTAAAATATGAAAAATAAATCATAGTTTAAAAAAACTAAAATCCCGCTTTTAAGGTTAATTTACCTAAAAAGTAAAAAAAATAATTCTTAATTTAAGAATAAAGTAATTAAAGAGAAAATTAATGTCATTGTGGTAAAAGCGTGGGGTGCTTCGTACTATATTTTTACACTAACTCAGCATTTCGGAATAAAACTAACTAGTAAGAAACTGTAACAATTTATATCGAGCATCCCCGCTTCCGCTTTTACCGCAATAAAATTGTAATTTTCTCATTAATTACTTTTTATATTACTTTTTAGATCGATTAACGATAAAAGAGTGTTTTTTTAGTTTTTTAATTTTTCTTTTTCAAATGAATACATCTACTCTACTAAGAAATAAAAAAATCGAATTAAGAGACGGACAGAAAAAAAAAATAAAACAGAGGAAAATTAAATATATGTGGAAAAATAACAATGTATAAGGAAATTAAATCATAAATTTGCAGATTTTAGCATACAAACAGTTCCAAATTAAAATTTTTGTAAGAGACAATATCCTTACATTTCAATTTAAGAATTTCTAAATTTGCGGTTAGAATTTCTCAGAAATTGAATAGTTATATATCCCACATAATTCAGTTTAACCGACCATTTCATTATCATTCAAAAGGTACCGATGGTACTTCATGAAAGTCTATTAAAAAAAAAAAAATATTTGTCATGAAGTTAAATTATGCGAATACTTGTGGTTGATAATAATGAAAGCGTTCATAATTCACACCCATAAAAAAAAATTAGATTCTAGTTATTGTATTTCACGATTTAATGTTAAATGCATCCTGTATATTCAGTTACATGACACACATGATTCGCTCTCATCAAATATTCAAATCACAGCTGTGTTATATTTAGTCACTTTTCGGTAAATCTTACATCATGTTTCAATAATCCTTTATTGGTGTACGTAGTCAGAGTGGTGCCACTCTACTTTGAGGAAGTATGAATCGTTAATTCCTATTTTATAGAAGGTGTCACATGAATCGATCACCTTTTTAACGTGTCATCTATTTATCCTGAAATACTGAAAGATTGTATGAATCACGTTTTTGGCACATGTTAAGAAATAAAGAGGCGTAGTTGGCGAGGTACCTAATAATAAGGTGAACATTTTTTTTACAATAAAAAAGAGGACGAAAAATTTAAGAAAAAATTACAAATCCAAATATATATGAAACGTTTTATTAATTCAAGTAAAAATACGCTAATTACGCACAAACATTCTTTTTAATTATTATCTTAAACGAGTATTTTTCCATTGAATGAATTTTTTGTCAACGTTTCATTTTTTAATACATCGAAAAGTTCGGACAAAAAATATCCTTCATACTTAATTTTACAGTAAGCACTGTAGCTAAAATATTGATAATCAATTTTGATTTCTCACTAGTCACTTCACAAAAATCACATTACCAACAGGAAAAACCCTCTTTCAACTGCTGCATTAGTTCCAGGGCAGCACAACGTAAATTTAACAAGAAGAGTTACATTTTAATATGGAATGTGTTCATTTTTTGAAATGGTTTAAGTAATTTCATCCATCTTTTACCAATTTCTCATCATGTTGAGATTTTCCAATTGTTTTAATTTATTAGAATTTAAATATACATTCAGTCTTCTTTCTACATCAAACAACCAATTGTCATCGATTTTAATATCAGGCATTTCTTTCGAAAAAAACTCAGCGTAATTTTCTATATCTGCCCAATTTAATGACACTAAGTCAAAAAATACCGATGAAAACTGTTATTTCCTGTGATATTTGTTTCAGACCATTCTTGGACATTTTGGAAACATGTTTGGTTCATCTCTAAATACAGAGATTAACATAGAAGTGTTAAAATATTGAAAAGGAGGACACTTTACGAGGAAGGACAGAATCTATAAAAAGAGGACGGTTGGTCACCTTACTAATAATGCATTTAGTACGCCACATATACATGTTTTTTTTAAATTCAATATACTGCAAGGACAGTTTTTTTATAAACATTTCCTTTGCCCTCGTAATTTTTTTTTCAATTCCTACTATTAGGTCATTCTTCTATAATTTTATATATATATATATATTCTATTATGTCGAAAGTTTCTGCTGTACGCGGGGAAGGTTGGATCCATAAAACATTGCTAACCCTAATTCGTTTGGGCCCAATTCAGACAGCTTTAGAAATCATAATAAGTTCCAGTTTAGTCCAAAAGACTTTTTTGTATCTAATTTTTTTGTGTCTGGTGAATTCCAATTTCTTTCTGCTTTAGCACTGTAGGTTTTAGTACTTCTTCACTTTTATTTTATATTACTATATATATATATATATATCTTGTTCAAATTTTTAATCTTTAAACAAAATACTTTCTATTCATCCACTCAAGTTCAAATACATTTTTTAAAACTTGCAGTGGATGACACTTGATGTTAATAAAGTTTTTCAAATGTTAATTCATTAATTCTATTTAATTAATGAATAAATATTAACAAACAATAATAATAGTCCAACACCCTATATAGAAAGGAAAATGGAAAACTGCAAAGAAAGTCTCCTTCTATTTTGTTACTTAGTACTGTGATTCTGTCATATGTATATGCATAAATATTTATATTAATTGTAACTATTTAATAAAAAGTAACTAAAGTAAAATTTTTCTTTGTTGACTTAAGTAGGAATTGATTTTAAAATATTTTTTTAATTTTATTTGTTTGTTTGTTTGTTTTGTATTTTTGTATTAGAATATGTGTGCGTTATGATGTGTGTGCCTTATTTTCCCCGGTAAATTGTCATTGTTGAAAGTAAACTTGACCTCCCTGTAATGTTTTCTTCTTAACATTTGAATGAATTAGGGAAAAATAATAAGACACAAAAACATAATTTTTCTAGTGTTTTAATCGATTGAGAAATAGTATCAATGGGCTTCAAAAAACTTGCAGATTTCAATGCATTTTTTAAAAATTTGTTACGAGAAAAATTTTAAGTTATTACACACTCATTTCTTGTTCTTAGTTTAACAGCTTATCTCCTTCAGAGACACTTGAATAATAATTTCAGATGTGAAATGTTAATATTGTACGTAGAGGTAGTCTAGTATATTTAAACCCTTTTTTACATCATGGAATATACTTTTTATGTAAGCTGGGAAATCAGGATTAGTGTCGATAGAGAGTAAATCACCTGGACACGAAAACGAAACATTTCCGATTTTTTTCAGCTCTAAATGAAAAAATAAGTCAGCTTTCAAAGCAGTACCAGTTGGAGACATTCCAAGATCAAATCATCCTGTATAGCATTTACTTTAAATAGCCTCCTCGATCATCTGATCTGATCCGATCGAACACGAAACGAAAATCGCTTAACACAAAAAGATGTTTCTTCTGAGAAGGGACAAAATATGAAGAACACCAGGCGAAATTTAAAAGGGATGTGAAATGAAAGAAGGTGGTTTTACAAGTCTTTGTAGAAAGGAGCTTCTTGGTTTTTAAATACCCTCACAATAGCCTGCGACACAAGCTAATTTTGTTTATCAAGCCCAGCGATACTCAACCTGCGGGCCACATGCGACCCACCGAGCATTTTTAAGTGGCCCGGTCAGTGCCCATTGTTCTGAAAAATTCACTTATTTAAGAGCAATATATAAAAAAAATGGGTGTCAAGAAATCAAATATATCAATTTTACTTTTTGTTGTCGATGTCGTACAAGCGGGAATTGATTTTTTTTCCGTTTGTAGCGGTTACTGTTAGCGATAACAGACAACAGAGGAGTAGTGATAGTTTTATGGGTGAACTAATTTTAAACTATATTTCATACCTTGCAAGAGAAAAATATTTGAAGAAAATATATCGTTTCAAGACGATTGGGACGTAAACTATTTTGTAGTGAAAAACAGACATGGATCAGTAATTGTTTGATTTGTCACGAAAGTGCTGTAGTGCTGTATTTAAAAAGTACCAATAAACAGGAATCATTCAGTGACACTTTTAATCAAAGATCTCTTTCAAAATGTAATAAATAGGCTCTCTTGAATTATCTTCACAAAAGTAACAGTGCTTTGTCAGTGATAATGTCACAGTGGAAACAAAAAATTTAGAAGTTTGTTATATTATGGGTAATCATATGAAACCGTTTATTGATGCAGAAATAGTGAAGGAGTGTTTCTTAAATCCTTCTAATTCAGAGTTAGAGACAAAAATAAAAAATAGCAATTAAAAAATGCAAAACAGAGTTTAAAGTATTTTGATAAATTTAACATTTTAAAATTAACCTCCCCCCCCCCCCTCTTTATCCTCATGATGCAGCCCGCGTGAAATAGTTGGCATATGCAATGCAGCTCAGCAGAAAAAGGTTGAGTACCCCTGATCTAGCCACGTTCAATCTCGACTCCTGCAAAACACCGTATAAAAACATCTCATCTCTCATCAGTTAGCTTTGGAATTGGGGAACAAGCACATCGTAGTGAGAGTAAAAATCAGTGAGTTTGGTTCGCGTTTTATTTTCTAATTTAGAAGAATTTTTTTAAGAGCACAATGGCAAAAGCTCAGGGGGAAAGCAAACTGCTATTTCGCTTAAAAAGAAGATGTAGGTGTTAATCAAAAACAGTAGATGGAAACGGAAAACTGTAGAGATTTTGTTGCTGCTAACTCTACATTATCAACACTTATTAAAACAAGTAATATAAAAATAAATGTTTAAAGTCAATACCTACTTAGGTCAGCAAAGAAAATTTTAATTTAGTTACTTTTTATTAAATAATTACAATTAATATAAATATGTATATACATATGATAGAATCACAATATTAAGTGGCAAAATTGAAAGTGATTTTCCTTTCTATATATGGTGTTGGACTATTATTTTTGTTTGTTACTATTTATTCATTAATTAATTTTAATTATTACAATAAAATAGTATGATAAAAAGAAATCACATTCTCAGAAATTAGGCCATCCCAGGTAGAATTCGAACCCACCACCTTTGGATTAGAAGCCCAACGTGCTATCCATTACGCTACAGGGACACAGCGAGTGATTTTCCTTTTTATATAGGGTGTTGGACTGTTACTTTTTAATGTGTGACATCTTTCCTCTCTGTTGCTGGATATTTGTTGAGAGCGATTTCGTGAAAAGGGACGGATGTGTGTAACAGGATGTGACGTAAGTGCGCGCTACTTGATTTGACCAATGAGAGAGCGTGGCTGAGTCTTTTTGATACCCTCACATGGGGGTCCAACTCTAGTAGCCATCAAGCACTCGAGCGCTTGACTCTAAATCCGTTAGTTATGATATTGGGGACATAAGTGCGGCAGAATGCTTATTTGAAAATGGACAAACAGTGATTTCGGTGGTCGTATACATTTCTTCGAATAAAAACGGTTAAAAAACATTAAAGATTTCCTACATTTTTACTTTTTATCATATAACGAAGGGGGTTTTCTGCTCTTTTAAAAAATTATCACTCGCTTCCCCTGATTTTGAGTGTGATTTTAACTTTTTAGTTTGCCAAAAGCTGAGCCGCTCATAGCTTTTGAAGGATGAACTCAAGCTCGAAATGAACAAAAATTTAAGAAATGTTTCGACTGCTAACAGTGGTACCGTTATGACGCTGTTTTTCAACTGTTTTTAAATATTTTTGAAATCCAGTATATTTTCATATTTTAATTATAAAGTCTATTGTCTCCGCTCTTCCCCAAATTGAACAAGAATAATTATTTTTGATAAAATATTGCATTACTCCTTTTGTTAATTAATACAATTTTCTTTAAAAGGGTATAATTTTTTGATAGAAAATTTTTTCCCTATACCCAACCAAATTTCATATTTTTTCAGGAAAAAGTTAATATTGCGTATTTACCACTATAACATGTCAGATGTTACACATCATATGCGGGACTACTGTAAGACTCGTTTCTCTTTTATCCAATGGCTATAATAAGTTTGGAATTTACTTTGGAATTATTTTTCGTTACTTTTTATTCTTTAAGTTTAACTAATGAATTAATATTTGAAAAGACTGTATTAACATCAAGTGTCATCCACTTCAAGTTTTAAGAAATGTATTTGAATTTGAGTGGATGAATAGAAAGTATTTTACTAACGGTTGAAAATTTGAACAAGATATATATATTTAGGGAGATTGTGAACTAATAATAGGCATTGTGAAAAAGAGAGCAAATTAGGGGATGTTTGAACATATCAATGTAAATAAAACGTTCTCTAATAAATTTAATTTTGTTTTTAAAATGTAATTTTTTTTTTACATTACCTTTTAACACGAAATTCTTTTAATGCGAAAAATATTTTTGTCCCCTCAGTTTTGTGTTAAACGATTTTCACTGTATTTGCCATTTAGAAAAAAAATGCAGCCCTTTTTTCGGCTTGACTAGAAATATTTCCTATTTTTTTTAATCTCTGGTTACTTTTAGGAGGGATAAGCTCCCAGATGCTGCAGGTAAAACTAGGTAGAAAATATTTATCTAAAGGTCATCTTGCTCGCTTAAATAACAACAACAACCCCCAAAACCGGACTTTTCTCCCCGACATTTGTCTCCCTCATGGGGGTGGAAGAGGGGCTAAGAAACTTTATGGGGGACTTTTATTTCGGGGATGGGGGAGGGACTTCAAAAAAAAGCCGAGAAGTTGAATGCCCTTACATTCCAGATTTTTCGTTTGGAGGAATATAACCAGAGGGTCTCTGGGTTTTTTTTAATGTTTTGCAAGAGTCAGCAACTGAGCTAAATTCGTTGTTTTCTGTTGCCACTTCTTTGGAACATTCAATTAAGTTTGTTTAAATACTCTGGCAGAAACATTTATAGAAATAAATTGTAACATACTTCAAGAAAATTTGTGAAAAAAAATTTTTTTAAAAAAATTTTTTTTTTTTTAAAAATTTTTTTTTTTTTTTAAAAAAAATTTTTTAAAAAAAAAATTAAAAATGTTTTTAAATTTTAAAAAAATGTTTTAATTTTTTTTTTAAAAAATTTTTTAATTTTTTTTAAAATTTCCAAAAAAATTTTTTTTTTGGGGAAAAAAAATTTTTTTAAAAATTTTTTGGGGTTTTTTTTCCTTTTAAAAAAAAAACCCCCCTTTAAATTTTTTTTTTAAAAAATTTTTTTTTTTTTTTTTTTTTTTTTAAAAAAAAATTTTTTTTTTTTTTTAAAAAAAAAAAAAACCCTTTTTTTTTTTTAAAAAAAAACCCCCCCCTTTTTTTTCCCCAAAATTTTTTTTTTTTTGGGGGAAAAAAAAAAAATTTTTGGGGAAAAAAGGGGGGAAAAAAAAAAAAAAAAACCCAAAAAAACCCCCCCTTTTTTTTTAAATTTTTTTTGGGGGGTTTTTTTTTGGGGCCAAAGGGGGGAAATTTTTTTTTTTTCCCCCTTTTTAAAATTTTTTTTTTTTTTTTTTTTGGGGGGGAAAAAAAAGGGGGAAAAAAAAAAGGGGGAAAAAAAGGAAATTTTTTTTTTTTTTGGAAAATTTTTTAATTTTAAAAAAATTGGGAAAAATTTTTTTTTAAAAAAAAAAAAGGGTTTTTTTTTAAAAAAAAAAAAAAGGGAATTTTTAAAAAAAATTTTTGGGTTTGTTTTTTTTATAAAATTTTTTTTTTTTTTTTTTTAAAAAAATTTTTTTTCCTTAAAAAAAAAAAATTTTTTTTTTTTTTTTTTAAAAAAATTTTTTTTAAAATTTTTTTTTTTAAAAAATTTTTAAAAAATTTTTTGGGTTTTTTTAAAAAAAAATTTAATTTTTTAAAAATTTTTTTAAAAAATTTTTTTTTTTTAAAAATTTTAAAAAATTTTAAAATTTTTGGGGGTTTTAAAAAAGGCCCTTTTTTTTTTTTAATTTTAAAAAAAATTTTTTTTTTTTTTTAAAAAATTTTTTTTAAAAATTTTTTTAAATTTTAAAAAATTTATTTTTTTTTTTTTTTTTTTTTTCCCCCAAAAAAAAAAAAAGGGGGGAAAAAGAAAAAATTTGGCCCCTTTGGCCCCCCCCCCCCCCTTTTTTTTTGGGGTTTCCTTTTTTTTTTAAAAAAAAAAAATTTTTTTTTTTTAAATTAAAAAAAAAAAAAAAAAATTTAAAAATTTTATTTTTTCTTTTTTTCTTTAAAAAATTTTTTTGTTTTTAAAAAAAATTTTTTTAAAAAAAAAAGGGGGGTTTTTTTAAAGGGGGGGGAAAAACCCGAAAAAAAACCCCCCCAAAATTTTTTTTTTGTCGATTTTCGGGAACAAAAAGAATAAAATTCAATTATTGAATAAATAATTGGCATTAAATAATAAAATTAATCGTTAATAACAAATACTAAATTAAATTTTATGTACTATATGCATAGATTTAAAATCAATCGAGGAAAAAATCAAGGGATGGGGGGGGTCCTCGGGTCCGGGAAACCCCCCCCCCTTTTTGTGCCCCGTTAGGGTTTAAAAAACGCAAACCCAAATTTTTCAAAAATAAAGACCACCCGTTTAAAAATTTTTTTTATTTATGGGGGAAAATGTACAACGGGAGTTGACCGGCCGATAGGTTTTCAAGTTCTTATGCAAGTCCAAGTTTTATTCCAAGTCCAAGTCTCCCCTTCCAAGTTTTTATAATAAAAAAATAAATAATACTTTAAAAATATAACATAGCTGCGAAAATTACGGATCTTATTTTTAATGAAACGATGAATAGGATTAGGATAAATAAAGTGATAACGTCACTTGGGAATCTGTGAAGAGGGAAAGGCATGTAAGAATTATCATTTGACCGAGGATTAAAATTACGAGGCCTGTGATAAACAGCCCTAATGAACCTTCAAATCAAACGTTAAGAAAAAAAAATCAAAAACTTTTTTTTAGGGTTTAAAGGGGGTTTTTTGCTTTTTCATTAATGCAATAAAATATTGGGTTCCCAAAACATGGGAAAGTCATAGTCACATGATAATTTGAACTCCCCATGTTTTTAGCCAATCAAAAATCTCATGTGAGTCATAGTCACACGATAAAGAAATCTTTGGCCCCGTTAATCAGTTCATTTCCCTTTGTTGTTGCCAACCCTTTTTTTTTTTTTTCCAGAAACTTTTTTTTAAAAAATTTCCAACAAAATGTACATGCAAAAAATTTTTTTAAAAAAATTAAAGCATAAAATAAGTTTTTTTTTTTTTTAATTTTAAAACCCTTTTTAAAAAATTTTTTTTTTATATAACTTTTTTAAAAATTTTTTCCCAATAATAAAATTTGAAATTTTTCCCCCGTTTTCAAATAAAACAAGTACAATTAGTTTGATGTCTGTTCTAAATTCCCAATAGAGAACAGTGTTTGTCTTTATCATGTGATCGGCATGAATTGAGCCCATTAAATCATATTATGCTACAAAAATCTTTACTGGGGATAAATAATACTAAAAAACGTATGTATAAAAAAAAGTATGCTGTGTTCTTTATTTTAGTGATATGTGCATGTTTCTTACATATTTTGTTTTTCTATTTAGAATCTGAAATTTTCGAAAGGCCTTACAGACCACAAAGAATGTTGAAAAGCTGCCCAAAAAAATGGCATTCACAGATATTATTTAACATTCAATGTTAAAAAAAAGTCTTGATTTAACATACAAATATTATCTATAAATAGATTTTTTTAATTAAAGAAACGGTGTTTCTTTCCCTTTATATTTATTCTATATTTAATTTCTAACAAAAGCTTTTGATTCTTGGAACCTATTTCAAAGTGCCAAATGGCAAAGCACTTCCTATTCTTCTCAATGAACAACGAACTTGTCGTAGACAAAACAAAATGATCTCGTGAGCTTAAAAAAAAATTACTAAGACGTACTCCGTTTTAACTCGTGACGATAATTTATTTGTGTTTTTGTTCCCTTTACAATTCGTAACTCCATGCTTGACTTCTTCTGCTTCATTTTTAAGCAAATGAATATTTCTTCAATTTCTGCCGCTTTTTTTTTAAAAAAATTAGCTGTTAAAATATGATTCCTTAAAATTGTCGTACGGGTTTAAAATGTCGTATCTTAGACATTGTAATTTGTGCATAAATCCTGTGATAATGGTCTCCGGATCAAAAAAAATCTTATTATTGTCTTTTTCTTCGTAAGCAATATTTCTTAGCGTCTCTTTCCACCCCAACAATTTTAAGGGATTTTTATTTTACTTTCAGTTCACACACACACAATCTCCGAATTTAAAATATTTTTCGATTATTTTTATTTTTCAGAAATTTTTCGATCATTTTATAAATATATATATATATTTAGGGTTATTTTTTAAAACATTTATTTTTCTCTTAAATTCTAATGGATTTTTTATTAATTTTCTTGACTTTTTTAAAAATATATTTCTTGAACTATGAACTCGAAACTGCTAATCTTTTTCTTTTCAACAATTATCCGCAATCAAAGATCTCCGTGTCAGTAATATGCTAAGATGAAATAAAAATTTGTAAATGTAAGAACTCTGTTCCGATTAATTTATAAATCTTCTAAAAACTACTTTAAACTATTGTTTGCATTTTATTTATTTTTATGTATTTATTTATTTTTGAGGATGTATTAGCGCATTAAATGGTTTTTTCATAATGAAGCATTTTAAAGTTTTTTTAGTAGTATTCCGTTTTGCTGGTGCAAGCGATAATGTCGCCAAAATGATACTACTGACGCCATACGGAATATTCCGCTTGCAACCTTTTACCACCATATTTCAAAGCAGGTATTTAACGTCCTTTTCATAATACATCAAAAATAGATGAAAAACCAATCAGAACTAACATTTATAACATTTTTTATGTGTACACTGTGTGTATCGCCAATAAAGCCTGCTTGGCGAGATTTTATTATTAACGATTTTTTTATTCTGTGAGAGTTATTTTCGCAATTTATTTGTTATAATAACTTCGCATTAAAAAGAAATCACATGCATCAAATACTTATATTAGAATGTTTTATTTTAAAACATCGAAATAACTGCAAATTTCTTAACTTTAAAATTTAGGTGATATCTTAAAATTAGTATTTGTGTGTGTATTAAAATTCTATTCTTCGCGAATGGCAAAGAAACAACTGTAACGTCCTAGTTTTAAAAAATTGTGCTGAATTCCTGCTTTTTTGAAAATAAATAAATAAGTAAATGTATGGCATACTTTTTATTTTGTAATCTTTATTATTTTATATATTTTTCAAGAAAACTAGCAGCCAAAAATTAAGTCACTGTTTTTCTTCATTTGTGACGCGAATTAAAAAAAAAAGCGATATCCTTTTCCCACTGTGACCTTCACTATAAAGCATGATTCATTAACGTTTACTAAAATAGTGCTTCGACCTTTCCTTTCACTTCATTTGCTGAAAAAAGATGTGTGTATCTCGATTTTTTTTTTCATTATTATTTTCTTTGGAGAGAAGTTGTATTAAGTATCAAAACAAAGATGTTTTTATTCGTTAGACCCAGTTTCCAGGAGCAAGAACGCTTTTTTCATAATTCTATTTTGAGAGATATGAAATACAGTGATCTTTTTTAGATATCTTGATAAATTTTGATGATTTCAAACTCCGAAATGATTGTTTATAAAAGAAGTATCTGTACATTTTGGAAAAAAGGTTTTTTTTTCATGTTATATAACTCTACAGCAGTGCTTCTCAAACTTTCAATATTTGCGACTTAATATTCAACCATAATGTTCATCGCCCCACCCCCTTCATACCAATAACAATGCATTGAATTCAATAATACCATACTTTGACACAAGTTGCAATACGACTTTATCTTAAGTGCCACCGGCGTATGTAAATGTCTCGCTCAGTCAAAGCGTTGATTGCCTCGGACGTATATATACGCCTCTCCGAAGTACAATCTTTTCTGTGCACTACTACCCATAACATCATTCCGAAGGCTTTGGAATGTAATAAATGGACCTTGACAGTGGTTGTGAAGAATTTGCTCACTTCAGAGGATTTGCTAATTTATTCATTTCCCCCCCCAAATAAAACATCACATTCCCTCGCCTACGTGGAAAACGGTGGCATTGGGGAACTTAACTTTCAATCGGCAGTTAAGGTATTAATTATAAACCATAAACCGCACAAATTATCAAGATAAGTGTTAAATGTTGTATATAATTTTATGTATCACAAGCCTACAGGGTCACTGGTAATAATTAAACTTGTTCTTAACTTAGTGTTGTTAAATTAATTTTAAAATATATTGTACAGTACTGATACATTCATAAGTGTATTCAGTGGAAATACTAATTTTATTTTTTATTTTGTCAGAATGTGTTTTGTTTATTTACTTTCAGTAAATTAATAGTTTTTTTAAAAAAATAATCTTTTGTTTTCGATTTTTGAATATGCACGCGCCCCCCTAGTAGAATTATCGCAGCCCCTTGGGGGGCACACCCCACAGTTTGAAAACTCAGCTCTATCAGTGCTCCGCAACCTTTTTATCGCTGGTCACCGTTTGATAATTTTACCGCGGCCCGCTGAGGGTGGAACACGTTGATTGTTTATATTTTAGAGATTGTTTTGATTTAACAATTTTAATTTAATTACATTTAAATATGCCTTCAAAATAAAATATAGTTACACCAAAAATGAATACAAGTGATTTAACGTGGAATATAAAGGGATTTCCGTGGAAAGTTGCGCAAATCCGAGAGAAATTCACCACTTTAAATAAAATGGCAACAATTTAATGTTCTTTAGGCGGCCCGGCACCATTTGATCCACGGACCGGGAGTTGCGGATCACTGCTCTACAGTATGAAATGTATAACCTGGATGATGAATGTCGCCAGGTATAGCCCTTTGAGACCTATTTCGCACAATCGTGTGGGTAAGATATCCTTTAATGCCTTTAAGACCCAAAATATTTTTTAAACATTACACTCTTCTGGTTATTAACACTATACTGACCCCAATGAAAAAATAATTTTAAAAATTTTTGCTACCCCTCTTGAACGCGGAGTGTTCCAGCACGAAATTGAGGGCTAGTTCTTAAAGAGATAAGTATGCTTAAAACTGGAGCTTTAAAACATTACAATAACTACTTAGAGAAGTTCGGAGGAAAATATTGAGTAGAGAGAGAGAGAGTTCCGAAATAAAATAAAACTTATATATTAAAATTTACATATATAATATAAAAATAGTTTCCTAAATTTTTATTTGAAAATGTTAACTTAAAACCGTATGAGAAATTGATTGAAGTAAATATATTCGTTTTGTGATGTTTTTTATGTAAACCATGAAAAAAATAGGATTCTTAATTTTTCTGTCACAGTCATTTTGAAAGAATATGTTTTTTCACTTTTTTGGTTCCAAAATTTTCATATCTCTTTTATTCTATACCTTTTAAGGCTGTTTTCGGTTAATGTTAAAGAATAGGACCCGAATTTGGAACATTTTTTTCAGATATAAAGAAAATGAAAAATTAATATGATATTCTGGCTTCACTATCCTTTAAAGAGTAATTTTTTTATCATACTTCCTATTTTTAACCGAGTTGATTCATTTTTTCTGGTATAAAATATGTTTCGTGTTTTTTCTCCAACACCGTAATGTTAAATGAGCTATGCCTTCACGTATTAACCCGCGGTCACTCGCGCCTGTTTTTGCTACCGTCGTTACACGCGGGGTGTAGAGAACGCCCCAAACTTTTAACACGTGTATTTAATTATGAAAATAAAATTAAGTCATTATGATACATATTCATAAAGTACAAGATGTTTTGTGTATTATACCAATAAAATTATTAAATTTATTGCATACAAATGAGACTAAATTTAATTTAAACTATACATACACAATTTTCATTTTAAAACACATAATTTTATATTTTTTCATAAACCAGTAAAACGTATATACCTATAATAAATATGCTTTATAATTAATGAGATAATGATAGTAGAAAGTATATAGAAAAATAATATTTTAATCATTTTCCAAACATTCAGAGCAGACTGTATACAAATGCTCAACTTCTCGCGGGAGTTCTCAGCCCCTTAGATAAACTTTTTAAGGTCATTACATTCCAATCGTTCGAGAAAGAGGGATTGCATCAGGCCTAAAGGTTCAATGACCTAAAATGTGCAGCTACAGAAAAAATCGTGGTTCTGCACATCCTTTTTAGAATCCTGTGAGGATTTTCTTGTTGCTGGGGTGTACAGAACACCCTGCGCGAGTGATCGCGGGTGAAAAGGAAAAAGAAAATATTTATGGAATATTCTGAAGTTTCTAAAAACACTATATTGTTAACAGAGGTATGAGTTATGATACTGTAAATTTCCATGGAAATTGGGGCATTTTTCTGTCTGAAAATGTGCTTCGCGTTTAGTCAAAGCTCTCGTACTTTTACCGAAGACAGCCTTAATTGAAATTTTTTCTTAAAGCACACTTTTTTGGTGTCCTTCCCTCCTCTCTTTTTCGAATTCTGACTTCCGGGGCTTCTAAATGGCGCCGCCCGTATTTATTGTAGGTGTATTTGAATGATACAAGTTAAACGGCGCATAAGCCATACCTTAAAAAATTTTTCATCAATTTTTCCTTTTTTTTTAAAAAGGTATTAGAATTCGCACTAAAATGAGGTTGTTACCATTTAATGGATCTTGGTTTAATTTATACCTGAATGTTTATTATTTTTTATATTTATTTCGAAAATAGAAGCTACTCATTTCATCAACAGAAAAAGGATTCAATATTTGTATTTGTTTTTACTATGAAATTATGCAAGTACATAGTAACCATAAAATATAAAATATTATAAAAATTTATCACATTACGAAATCAAAATTTAAGTAACAGAACAAAAACTCTAAATTATATAACTCACCACTGGTTATACCATCACGAAAATAAACTTCCAAAAAGCGCTATTCAGAGCCCACACAATGGACAGACCGTACTACAGCTACGAATATAATATGACCTTCAACTCTTTTACTCCAAGGTCGTGTCTTCACTGAGCCATTCAGAGTTGAATCATGGTATCCTGTGTCTAATAAGAGCACTCGTTGAAATTAAAAATCACGAGACAGAGCTATTCATAATCCTCATTTCCAATACATGAGTGAAAATAAGTCGCAAATTAAACAATTTTGTGTTAAAATTTGTGATTTAAGTTTCTCTTTAATGTAATTTCATGAGCTCCCTTTTTTAGATTTCAGTTTTTGTTAAATTCTTAACAATGCAAAGTTTCTTTAAGGATTTTTTTTAAAAGCTAATTTCTTTATTTTGTGTTTCATCGGTTTATCTTTTTTTTCAATCGAGGTATCTCGTACATTGTTTTCATATATATTCAGATTAAAACAAATTTAATTTTTTTAACTATGCTCAAGATATTTTTTTTCACGCTTTATCAGATATTAAAGCTAACAATTGCAACTTTAAAACGATCGTCTGATAAAAATCACAAAGCTTATGCGAAAATTTCAACCCTTAAACGGTCAATTTCTTTGCCCAAATAAGGTTTTCAAAAAGGTCTCATTTTTTACGCTATAACAAAACATAAATACTTAACAGAATGCGAAGATGGCATAAATTTACCAGTTCCTCTAATTTTAAAGTTTTCTACCATTTTTAATGAGAATGTAAACACAAAACCCATAAGTCTTTGCTTTTTATGCCACATTCTACATGTTTGAAGAATGTTTCCGGTATATCTTGAAAGAATTCTCCCATATTTACAAAAAAATTTCATGTTCATACCTCTTCTTCATACGAGTGAGGATTTTTGTATGATATATATATATATATATATATATATATAAACACATAATATGAATGCTATGCAAATAAGCCCTATTTCGCATTTCTAATGAATTAATATCAGCTTTTAATGATCCTTCCATTTTCATTTCTTTTTCAGCAACAAATTGCACTGTCTTCTACAACTTTGTTTTTATCAAATGTTACAAAAGAAATCATGAGTTGGAACCTCTTATATATATACCGCACAATGTTAAATTGGCTGTCAGGTACATTTTCTCAAAATCTGTAAATACGCACATGCTTGAAACTTTCACGTGTACACCTTTCATTATACTGAAATGAGCTTTAGCTACTCACCTTTTAATAATTTATGAAATATTTTATATCAAACTTTGCGAAACTTGGACCGGTTTTTCTACAAAAATTTCTGTAAAAAATAAATTTTTCAGTTTCTTACAAACGCCTATTTTAGTATATACAAGTTTATTATAAATAAGCATTTATAAATAATTTATATACCTGTGAACAGTAATTTCTCAGAAAAGGTACATCGACCGAACATTTACATTTGAGATAAATTGATTTTATTGTATACAGTGAGACTTCTAATCGTCTAGGAGGAAAAAATAGGCTGAATTTACAATAAATGATATATGTTTTGGTTTATATCAGACGTTAACTGCCAAAACGGCTCGTTTACATTTTTTCGCTATACCAAATACGCCCCAGTTTAACGGTTATTTAAAAAATAGATTCTAAGGGCTTATTACCCGAGGTTACAGTAAGGTACTTTTAAGAAAAGGTTAAAATCTACACAATTTGAAAATGTAAAAATCTCAAATTGTCAAAAAAATATGATTTTAGCTTTCCAACACTCCACAAATTGCCTGCCTCCCTGTGCCCGATTTAAGTTCATTTCGGGTCCTGGGTGCAGAAGGCCCCCTAGGCACTGGAGGATCGAAATTCATAACCAGAAAATCTGGTTAAGTCCAGTTTATCCGGCCCCGAGGCCCGAACCAAGCAAATCTAATGAGCCAAACCAGTAATTGTTGCTTTCTGATAAAAATCTTTACCTTCACAACACAAAGAAAATCCTGAGAAGTACTGTGTTCATAAACGTAAAACCCGCACGAGTAAAACCAGTTAGCGCCATAATGTGTTTTCAAACCTTCAAATATTTGAGACCCACTAATCATCATAATTTTCATTGTAACCCCTTCCTCTCCCCTACAATGATATAAATGGCTGAATGCACAAAACATACTTTGACTTCCAAAGCTAAGTAAATATGACTTGACTATAAACTATACAAGCTATCAAAATAAGTATTAAATTATGATACCCATGAGAGGCACTAGTAGTTATTAAACTTGTTTTTAATTTAATATTGATAAATTAACTATCAAAAACTCTTTATGAACTATTGATACATTTATAAGTTTATATTTCCAGCGTGAAACGCAGTACTCAATTTCGTCATAACAAAATATATTTTATTTGCTTCCTCTTTCAGTAAATTACACACTTTATTTTAAAACTTTACGCCTTCCCTCCCTTCTTACAGGGAATAGGTAGCCCTTATTATGCGGCGCCCCAGAGTCATGTCCCTGGGTTAGCTAATGATCATCAAAATTCAAGGTGCTTATGCGAAAAATTTGCCATAAATTATTTTTTTTTTATTTTATGCAAAACAAACATAAAATCATCAAATATCCTTCAAATGTCCTAATCAAATTATTATCCGACATTTTCATGTAAATTCACTATTATGCTACAGTTTGAAACCTTACATAAGTAATTTTTCTATGAGAAGCAAACTTTTGTTGAACTTCGAAACATTTACTATTTTCAGAAAACAATCTCATAGCGAAGTGCATTTTATATACCAATTTTCTTTTGTTAATTCAATTTTTTTGCCTTTTCTTTCAAAGGTATTTCTGAAATAATTTCAAGTTATTCTCTTGAATGACATTTTATGGAAAACAAGGAATATTAAACCTTGGCTGAGCTGGTATCCTGAACTCAAGCTGAGAGTAATAGAGTACTGATTGCCAAACCCGCAACCAATCCTCATCAGTTCTAGTCTACTGAAATGATCTGATATCCCCATTCACCCTCAGTGGAGCTGTCCTGTCCTAAAACTTATGCGCCGAAATGTATGTTTAATATTACTTATATGCTTTTTAAATTATAAATGTCTCTTCAAATTTAATACCTTGGTTTTAAACGGCTTTTCTTAATATTAAAATGTACATATAGTCTTCGATATTCCCTTCCCCCCTTTGTTTTCTCTTGGTGTTTTCTTCTTCTTTTTTGAAGGGTAAGATTATAAAAATAAACGTATATTAATGTAATACTGTGCGAAATAATTACTGGCTTTATTATGCGTCTATAAATTTAAAATTTGTTTTGTATTTATGTTATAAGGCCAAAAGATGCGCCCTGCTATAACATCTTCCATATAACCAACTTTTTTTCCGGGATTTGAAGCTGACTTAAGTTATAGAGGTCCAGAGGCGTATCTACCGCCGCATTGGGTCGATGGAGCCCCAGCCAGCGGCCCAACACAAGTATTGAAAACACTGAAGGGCTTTCTAAAGTGCGGCCCCAGCTGATTTTGACATAAACCACCTCAGAACCCAACGCTTTCAGGTAGAGGTCCGAATGTATGGCTGGCTTCACCCTTTGGCGCTGCATCTTCCTACCTCAGAATATCGTGACATCTTTAATGCAGTGGTCCCTACTCCCTGAAACCAATAGTACCGGACGCACAAGGAATATTAAATTATTTCCACTTATTTCTACTGTGGTATTTCTTGTGTTTTTTAGACTTTTAGTGGAAACCTTATATTCTTTAAAACTCCGCATTTTATCTAATGCAGCCACAAATTAACAAATAAAGTTTATTAAATCAAAATATAGTTTAAAATATAAATAATCATCGCCACACTTCACGCACCTGTTTGCGTAAAATTATCAAATCTTTTCGACCGTGCCCAGCTTCATGTATTGCAAAAGGTTAAAGCACTTTGACCCTAGTAGTTGCGTCACATGAAATGGCGGCACCGCTACTGAGCCTGCGTCACTGAAGATCCACCGTAGAAGGGGCGATACACGCAATATGCTGAGGCCAAAAGTCCCCGCTGGCGTGCGTAACAGCTTTACAAATATCGCCGCCCAGTGCTCGTCACTTGATCAAAGCTCAGAAATTACCAAATCCACCAACAAAAGCTGCTTGTTTTTACAAAGGAGCAAACTCGCGCCCCTAAAGTGAACAGTTTGCTATATATATATATATAGCCAGGCCAATATACCAGCCAATGTAATATGGCAATGTACCAAAATTCTCCCAAAATAGAGAGGAAAGGTAGTAGTATGTACAGATAAATTGGCGGTCAGGATAAACATGAATTTTTTCGTCCCTTTATAAACCATAAAATTGGCGTATAGCGCACACCCATACTTTTCAGCCAACAATTTTAGTTTTATCTAGATGGCTCGTGAAGTAACGCGTACCTACCCCGCGAAAACTCTAAAATAAAATGCACATGTCAGTACTTTGTTTTGAAGTCACTGTTCTGAGGTATTATTCCAAAGATTTTACAAAATAGTGGCTCTTTTAGAACGTTATAACCCTTATATATTTTATATGGAATGCCTCTTTAAAAAAAAAAAAAAAAAAACAGTGTTTTAACCTAAGTAAAGCTTTAATTTTTTTCTTTTGCTTATCTCTGTTTCATTCTAGTGCCGGTCGCCTTTTATAATTCGGCGTATACCATAATGCCCGCGTAAACTTGGATCTCTACTTTCGGTGCTTAAAGCAAAGAGCACACCGGATTTACGGTGGCTGTTTATTATAACCATTATTCGCGAAATAACCGTCCCCGCAGTGTTTTAAGAATTATTTATCTTTCGTACCACCCTAAAGCCAACCTTGTTTGCTCGAATCCAAAGCTGAATTTTTCTTTTGTGCCTAATTAACTTGATTTTATTATGGCACGCAATTAAACATGACCTGTGCACTCAAAATTGTACACCGAAAACAGTTCGCTAAATTTTTCGAACCCCTGCTTCTCGTGATCGAAACCTTAAATTATAAACAAGTTAGCTTAATTAATTTAATTCTTGCCTTTCTGATGGTTCTTTTCTATCTATATCTACCTTTGAATAAAACAAAACGTAGCAAAAAATCCACGCCCGCGATAAAGTGATAGTGACCTTGACCTATGTGAGTTTACCAGTTTCCTTAAATCTTTGATGCTGATCCCTCGTGTGTCATGCCCTATTGTCAACTGCACCAGTGATGAAAAATATTTTATTCCTACAATTCCAGCCGAGGTTTCGAAAACTTCGATAGTCGTGTTTTACTTATGAGTTACCATGACAGCCCCGTAAATAAAGTGCGCTGAAATACTAGTACCTTTAATCATGATCGCTCGTTTGAATAAAAATTTCAGCCAAATAAAATTCCAAAATCTCTTTTTTCTCGATAAAGAGTAAAACACAACGTTGAGTCTATTTTACAACAGAAAATTTCCCATCCTAAATATATCCAGCACATAAAACCATGCAAACTTGATTCTTTACCTGAAAGTACCTGAACTTAAAACGAATTTTTGCATTATCTTAATTTTTCAACTTTAATGCATCAAACTGAAAACCATTAAATACTACAACATGCAAAACGTAAAGTTTGTTAATTCCTACTTAGGATCAACAAAGAAAATTATTTTAGCTACTTTTATCAAAGGTTTAATTAATGTAAATATGTGGAGCATATTATAGTATGGAACGATAAGTATGTAATCACCTGCTAATTACTACGTGCGCGCCTTGGCTGTCAATCCGAAAACAATACTGCATATGCGCCTCAGTTCACCCAAAACGGCGGTTGAGCGAGCGAGTGGGGAGTGAACATAACGCCGCACCGAAACCCAGCCACGAGGCTTTCGCGACGGGACTACGTAATTTGAACTATGGCTGGCGGATCGGGACGACACCTGAGTTGGCACCTCTCTTCCGCCCGCCACACCAACGCCCGGAGACGTCGGTGCTTCCGATGATTGAATGCACGTCCCAATAATGGCGGCCCTTGAAGTGGTGAGCTTTAAAACGAAAATCCTTTTAAGTTTTACTACAAGCCTAAAGGGTTTGCCGCCAAATATGATTTAACGCGCCGTGTGTACACCCGGCAATAATTATTTTAATCAATTAATTTCGGCCAATTATAATTAAACACGTTTCAACCGAAAATACCCACGTATAAAGTTCAGCTCACCGAGCCAAAATGTATTGCTTTCGTTTAACGACGAAGCACCCAAACGTTAAAGATAAATAAATAAATATTTGCATTTTTAATAGTAGGAAATTGAATAATGCGTGGTACCACCAAATTGCCGAAAGATGGTTCTCTGTTTGCATGTGAGCGCCGACTGGTAGCATCCCAAGCGCCCCTGTCCAGTACTCTCGCGCCCGCCTTCGGCCCTTTATTTTACGATTTTTGCTTAATATACAATTCTATCATTTTATATTTGGCTGACACGGTGTAGAAGCACGCCTGAAACAGCGTGATTCATAGACCAAACACATGGTTTCAGCATACCGGAGTAGCCACCAATTTAGGATAAGAAACTTAGTACGCCTTTTCCTATTTTGATTTTACCGGTCGCTAAAGCAAAACAGTAACAAAGAGCTGCTAGCGTTTTAAAATTACTTGCCAATATCAAATCTGATGACACACAACAGAATGGAAACTAAAGAGTAGCAAAATTAATAATTATAAACATTATTTTTTTCTAAAATAATTACTTATAATCTGGTATTAATAAGAAAAACTAAAATTATAAGAGCAAATGCAAAACTATTTCGCAAAATTTTCTGCACAACAAATGATCTAGCAATGTGCCACGGCGTATGTTTCTTCGTACGGAAAGCCACCAAAGTATCTATGATTTATAGCGTTACTAAACGAAACAGATTCATTTTATGTATATAACATTATATGGCTTCATAAATACTGCTAAATTCTCTTTAACTGAAAACAAACTTAATCGACACAATCAGTTGCTTTATATTAAAGATAACAAAAAGCCAATTTAACCCAGGTATTTTAAAAGCAAATACCATTTAAAGAGAGGATTATTTTGAATTTCATTTGTTCTTATTACGGATAACCCGTTGTACGTGTTGAATGTAATTTAGAATAACGTTTCTGAAAACTGATATAAATGCGTATTACTCTCGCAATGAAGTACTTTAATAATATTGAAGTTAAAATCACCTTTATCAAGTAAATATTATATACAAATTGCACCCTTACCTGCTTTAAACAACTTTAAGAATTAGCCTCTGATTAGTGCCGGTTGCTGTCTGAACTGATTAAGGCACCCAAAGTAAAAATTTATAAATGGCTTCCTAAACAATACCTTCCCTAAAAAATGTAAATATCAATATTATATAGAGGAGAAAACAAAAATGATGTATTATTTTTATAAACAATTTTTTAAATAAAGTGAGGATAAAGTTTTAAAAGTAGTAAATGTCTAGTGTTAGCTAAACAATTACTGAAGCCGGATTCCTTATGGTAACCTTGAATCGTTTCATACTATTATAACAGATGAGTTTATACTGTTGAGCCTATTGAAAATTAAAAAGTACCAATTAAAAAATATTTCAAAATAAACATTTCAGAACTCTAAAAGTATTTTAATCAATACTGATTAATATAAACAGAATTGCTTATCCCCAAAATCAATTTATAGGTAACAAAATTTATTTTGTTTCTTCATGATGAATATTTTTTACAATTTTAACTATGGCGCGGAATTAGGGACATTTATTGCGTCCATGTTTTTAAGTACTGCACTCAGATTTGTCAGGGTGTTCATGTAATATGTTCATATGAAACAATCTGATGTTATAAGGCTTCAAAGAATTTTGTGAGTTAAAGGTACCTGCAGTACCAGCGCCACCGTGTATAATTGATTTTTTGTATTGTCCCTAGAAACGTACAATGTTTCTACTGGATGGTAAATTCAGCGCTATACTATGTTTTGAAATCGTTTGTTGGAGTATTTTGCCGCAACGATACTTACAGCCGAAAACAATGTTATTATATATTTGTACTGGTCAAACGTAAACTATTATAAAAGTGCAATTCTACAAATTTTCTAATCTGTTTTTATTATCTGATGTCATTATTTTGTCAATATTTTGTCGAATTATTGCATTATATTTGATAACTACCTGCGCCCAAATGCTCTATGATTCTTCTAAATCTTATTCCTCTTAATCCGTTTGCCAACTCCTGTATGTATATCTTATTCTAAATTTTCACCCTGTATAAAATACTCTTTTTATTCATCCATTCAAGTTCAAATACATTTTTTTAAACTTATAGTGGATGCATTAATTTGATGTTAATATAGTTTTTCAAATATTGATTCATTAATTAAATTTAATTTTAATTTTAGTTTATATGAGTTAAAAAATTATAAATTTGTTCCGAATAGTCAATAGATGGCGACAGTATACATTAATGGCCGTACCCGCTTTCTATTTGCCACTTAAATGGTTGTGATTCTGTCATATGTATGCGTATATTTATATTTTATGTAAAATGCTTTTACCGCAACCTAAAAATATGATTTTTTTTCTTTTGTTGACCTAGGTAGTAATTCACGCCAAATTTTTATACACAAGTTACTTTATTTATTTATTTTAAAAAACACCTTATGTTTTAAAATATTATTTGTTATTTTTTTTCCCATAATTGCGACGTTTCACCTTTTAAACTCTTTCCTTTCCTAGTACTGGCAGCCGGAATTGTCGTTGTCGTTTATTCGTTTAGCAGCCGCTCTGGCTTCTTCCAAGATTGATGGTGCAAACTTTGGTTTATCAGGAATTAGACTTGCGTCTGTTTGGGTCTTTTATCTGTTGCCGACAAATTTATGCACCAAAAGGAAAACAAAAGTAAACTCTCTTTTCGCGGCAAGCAGTTTTATTGTGTCTAACCTGTCATATCCTTATTTAACGTAATATATATTTACATTTTATTAGATGTTATTGGCAGCGCGAATTTGTAAATAAATTTCTTTCTGTACCCCGCATTTTGAAAATGAAAACTTATATCAAACGTAATATTTTCTTTTTAGCTGAAGAATAAACTTTTATGTTATCAAAGATTTGTTGTTATGATTTCTTTTGAAGTACCGTCATTTTAAAAACATAGCCATGTCTCAAACAGAAATGGCGATTTCAACAAAATTGATTAAATTCATTTTTTGCCACTACTTGTTTTTAAACATTGTCGATTAATTAATAAAGGATGCCCCTTCTGCCTTTACATGAGAAATACCAATTTAAAATTCTTTATACATTGTTTGCTTAAATGGTTTGAAAACCAAAAGCCGTCACACCCACGCCCACAAGATTTCGTGCTCTTATAAACAAAATCACCTAAGCCCCAGATATAAAACAAAGTAATATATAAAAAAAGGTTTTTTAAATCAATTCCTACTTAGGATCAACAATGAAAAATTTATTTTAGCCGGTTTCTTATTAAATAGTTACAATTAATATAAACATGGCGCTAGAAGACAGGACACAACCATGAAAGCATTAAGTGGTAAATTTCGCCTTTAACCTCAGCATCGTATTGTCCTTTTAATTTCAGTCCAACTCACTTTAACACGTGAGAAAACCTTTCAAGTTTTACCACGCCCAAAATGCTAAGTCGCCAACGTGGCTGTATTTGTAATTTTTAAATAATTAGTTTTAATCACCACTTTTATACCAAGTAATTAAATTATTGTATCGTCATCCAAAACAGATCCTGTATATAAAATTTCAGCCCCCACCCCATGAAAATGTATTTTGGTTTGTTCATTTAAAAATTCCACCAAGATAAATAAATAAATATATTAAAATATAAGTGTAAATAAATAAAATTATGCGTATTATATTTAACAGTAGAATTTAAAAGAAAATATTGAGACGCTTATATTTAAAAAAGCATGCTTCCATTATTCCCAAAAAATGAACAACATATTATCTGCTTAATTCGAATCTCACTATGTAGTGTGCTATTTATATAGCCATCAAGTGGATTAATTTAAAAATATACTCAGTAGAGCACATTAAATCCTACCACCCGGGCCTTTTATCGACATTCCATCGGTGCCCACTACCATATCTTCCCTAACTGCTTTTTTTCCTAAGTACGCTAAAGACAGCCTTGTAATTTTTCCCATATAAACTGTATTTGCCTCTAATAAAGCGTTATTTTTACTTTCCACTCTAACCCAACGACAAAACAGTCCGCTAAGGAACCCGCAACGAAGGGGTATTCTGTTTCGATTTCACCACTATTTGCTTTACAGTACGACATTTCTACCAAACGCAATGGCGAATGCTCCGTTGAACTTTCTTTTGAGAATCTGCCTGTGGCGTAGTTTGCTTGGCAGCGACCTGCGCTTCGAATATGTGCGGGTTCGACTCTGCCCGCCGGTGATTCGCGATGCAAAAACGAAGGCGTCCGCACCGAACGATACGCGGTACGCGCAGCGATGCCCTGGAGCGCCTGGCTTTGACGTATCTTCGGCAAAATTTAGTTTCAGTGTAAGTTCCGCGATCATATACTCTTTCCACCCTTTTGGGAGCGGAAACGCGTCAAGATTATATTCTTTACAAATTGGTGTCCACCAATATGGTGCGCTGCCACTCAAAGTATACTAGTTCTGGGAATGCGGCCGACCAACGAATACCAATCCGTTGCCCATTTAAGAAAAGAGCGGCCTTCTTCTGTACAAGAATCATTTGAAGATAAAGGAAAATATACTGAGAAAAATTCCATTGTTTAGCAAAATAAAATGCGCAGCGCATCTCTTACCACTACCCAAATGAAACTTTGTCATGATCAAAAAATTTCAATGATTTTGGAATAATAACTATAAAATACTTCACACTTTTTCTACCATTAATTCTTCTACCATTTTCAACCAAAACGAAATGGCCAACGCATAGCGTCATAGCGAAACTCGTTCTGACTCGCGCATTCTAGTCCTTACTTAATGAAGAGAGACTGATTCTCACGAATCTCAATGACTCAAAATCCTACTTTGGCGTTGTGTGAAGTTAGGCGAAGGAACGCCGTGCGATCAGGTATCGTCCTCGTCGCTTGACCATGGTTAGCAATCATGAGGTCCATCGCCACTAGATTTTGCGTTTTTTCGGCATAATGCTAATTAACACTCATTCATACAAATAAAAGCGACGGTACCAACCTATACCTTTTAAAATGGGTTCCCCTAATTTCAATTCTATATTAGCCTTGTCTCTCTCTTTATATATATATATATATATATATATATATATATATGGCAATATATATATATATTCTGCAAGTATATATATATAATGTATAAATGCTATATTCCTTGTTCAAATTTTCAATCGTTAATGAAAATGAAATACTTCTATATTCATCCATTCCGCCCACCGTACGCAACCCAGAAGTTAATGACACTATTGTTTATACAGTTTCTTTCCGGGGCTTATTAACCGTCCACTAAATTAAAAATAAGTAGAGTAACAAACAAAAATAATAGTCCAACAGCATTAATACATAGAAAAGCAAAATCGTCTGATTTGTCCCCGCAGCATTGGACGTGCCACTTCTAATCCAAAGGTCGTGTTCCAACCTCCCCGGAAACGCCTAATTTCTCGAAAGAATGTGATTTTTCAAATTTCTTATTATATAGTACCAATTAAATTTAATTAAATGAATGTTCAGTAAAATGCACAACAGACTAATTATCGGTGACAAAATTTAAACACACTCCGTACTCAAAAATTGAAGAATTAAAAATTTCGCTTGAAATTTTCGAATTTCAAGCTTGCATCGGCACCTTAATATAACAATGAAGTTAAGCAATTAATTTTAATTTTTATTTTTCTGAGCATGTGAGCTCTTTCTATCTATATCTACTCTTGAAGTAAAACAAACGTAGCAAAAAAATCCCTTTTTTTTCCCCTGGCATGATAAAAGTGATAGTGACCTTGACTCATGTGAGTTTATCAGCTCTTGAATCTTTTGATAAAGCGATCCCTCGTGCGGTTTCGCGTCGCATGTCAACCGTACCAGTGATGTAGTAATTATTTTATTCCTACAATTCCAGTCGAGTGTTTTGTAAAAAAATTTGATAGTCAGGTTGATGAGTGAGTTACTCATGACAAATTCAAATAAAAAAAAGGAATACAACTAGTAATTCTTTAATCATATCGTTTTGTTTGAATAAAAAAATTTTAGCTTTTAAAATAAAATTTAAATCTTTTTTTCTCGAGCAAAAGAGCAAAACACAACGTTGGAGTTCATTTTACAACAGAAAAATTTCCCATCCTTAAATATATCCAAGCAATACAAACCCATAAACTCGATTTTTACTGAAAATTTCGAACTTAAAAACGAATTTCGTGTAGATATTCTACTTTTTTCACCTTAATGTATCAAACTGAAAATCCATTAAACATTACAATATGTGAAAAACAAAAAAAAAAAAAAAAAAGTTTTAAGTCAATTTCCTATTTAAATAAACAAAAAAAAATTTTATTTTAGCTATTTTTTTATTAAATAGTTACAATTAATGTAAAATGTATATACATAGGACAGAATCACAACATTAAGTGATAATCAATTTTATTAATTATCATTAAAGTATCTTATTGTCACCCAAAAAACAATACTGCATATAAAATTTCAGTTCAACTAAAAATTTTTCGGGTGAGTGGTGAGTGAGTGAGTGAATATTAACGTCGACTGTTCAGCAACAGGGGTTTTGGCGACGGACCCGTAAGAACCATGGTCAATGACGTGGACGACACCCGACTGGCACCCCCTTTCCAAAACCCCACCACACCACACCAACGGGGGGAGTTTCAGTCGACAGATTTAACGTGCATCGCTGCCCCACAGGCGGGTCTTTAGGGGATTTAAACGTGAGAAAAAAAACCTTTTTAAAGGAACATGCCGCCAAAAAGGGTCGCATGTCGCCAAATATGATGCCAATGGTGGTTTTTTAAAATTTATAAATAATTATTTTTTTCAATTAATTTTCATTAATTATAAAAAATTGTCATCCAAAATAATCATGTAATAAAAATTCAGCTCAATGGGCGCTTTTGTATTTTTAACGAGAAAATTCCACCAAGATAAATAAATAAATATTGTGAGCTAATAGTAGGAATTGAATAATGTGGAAAATTTACTAAATTTATTGAAAGATGGTTCTCTGTTTGTATGTGAGCAAGTCAATGGTGCAGCTGGTCCTAAGTGGCCCCTGTCCAAAATTTCCTGGGTGCCCGTTTTTGGGCCCTTTAGATTTTACGATTTTTTGCTTACACATATTGGAGCCCCCGTATCATTTATACGGCTGACACGGTGGTAGCTACGCCTTTGGAACAAGTGGTCTGATAGGATCAAAATATATGGATTTTCAAGACAATTGAGAAGCTACCATTTTAGACAAGAAACTTCAAAATGCCTTCTTTTCCCTATTTTGATTTACCTTCTGTGGCCGAGCTAAAGCGGGAAAACAGTAACAAAGAGCTAAGTTAAGTTTTTAAAAACATTTGTTTTAACCCCCGATGACACACAAAAAGAATGGAAACAAAAAGAGTACTTAAAATAATTATAAAATTATTTTTCTAAAATAATTACTTATAATCTGGTATTAATAAGAAAAACTAAAATTATAAGAGCAATAAAAAAATATTTTCGTAATTTTCTGCAATAACAATGATCTAGTAAAAAAATATTTGGGGGTATGTTTTTCATGAGTTTCCACTAGTTCCCAAATCTATGAGGAAAAGGGGAAGTATTTAAATGAAAGAACGGGATTCATTTTATGTATATATTATTTATATATATATATTTATAAATAATAAAAGCAATTCCTCTAATCTGAAAATAACAACTTAATCGACACAATTCAAGGTTTCTTTATACAGATAATTAAAAATAAATTTAATCGGGTTTTTTTTGGCAAAAAAATTTAAAGAGTTTTATTCAATTTTTTATTTTTTCCCTTTTTTTATGGGATAACGGGTTATGTTGAATGTAATTTAGAATAACGTTTCTGAAAACTGGATATAAATGCGTATTACCCCCAAAGGGGAAGTTTTTTTAATAATTTTTGAATTTAAAAATCATCTTTTATAAATAAATAAAGTACAAATTAAATTCTTTAATTATTTTTGAATACCCAAGAATTAGCTTGATTAGTGTTATTGTTTGTCTGAATCAGATTAAGGTAATCTGGGTAAAAATTTATAATTGGTTTGAAATATTTATTCTTCCCAAAAATGTAATATCAGTAATATATAGAGGGAGAAAATAAAATGATGTATTATTTTTATAAACAATTTTTTAAATAAAGTGAGGATAAAGTTTTAAAAGTAGTAAATGTCTAGTGTTAGCTAAACAATTATTAGTTGATTCCCTTTATGGTAAATCTTTAATTTGTTTATAGCTACCATTATAATAGAAGAGTTTATACTGTACAGCTACAGCCTATTGAAAAAATTAAAAGTATCACAATTAAAAAATATTTTAAAATAAATTATTTTCATAGAACTCTAAAAGTATTTTAATCAATACGATTAATATAAACAGAATTGAAGTGATCCTCAAAATTTCACTTATAGGTAGAATAAATTATTTTAGCTTTCAAGTGATGAATATTTTTTTACAATTTTTAAAAAAGGCGGGGGAATTGAACTTTATTAAAACCCGATGTTTTTTTAAACATTTGACCAGATTTGTCAGGGGGCCCCCCGGGAATATGTTCAAGGGAAAAAATTGGGTGGTTTTTAAAGGCCCTTTAATTTAATTTGGGTTAAAAAAGTAAAATTTAAAATTATTAATGTGTATAATTGATTTTTGTATTAAACCCAGAAACGGGGCTGTTAATGTTTCTATCACCCGATTGGGAAAATTTAAAAAAGCGGGATTTTTTTTAAAGTTTGGTTTAGATTAATTTTAAATGATATTTTTTAAATTTAAAAAAAAATGTTTTTATACGGGACCCTTTTTCAACGTAAACTATTATAAAAATTGTTTACAATTCTTCAATCTGTTTTTAATATCTGATACCATTAAGCCAATATTTTTTTTAAAAATTGATTATATTTGATAACTACCTTAAAAATTAAATGTTCTATATCTTTCTAAAAACTCTTTTTTCCCCCTCAATCCTACCCCATTAATCCCTCTCCCCTGTATATTCTTTTTCAAATTTTTAATCGTTAATAAAAAAACTTTTTTTTTTCATCCAAATTTAAGTTCAAATACATTTTTTTAAAACTTATAGTGGATGACACTTGATGTTAATATAGTTTTTTCAAATATTGATTCATTAATTAAATTTAATTTCTTAATTTTAGTTTTATATGAGTTAAAAAATTATAAATTTGTTCCGAATGAAGTCAATAGATGGCGACAGTATACATTAATTATTGCATAGAAATTCGCTTTCTATTTGCCACTTAATATTGTGATTCTGTCATATGTATGCGTATATTTATATTAAGTGTAAATATTTAATAAAAAGTAACTTAAAATACATTTTTTCTTTGTTGACCTAGGTAGGAATTAATGTTAAATTTTTTTTTTTGATATTATTTGTTATTTATTTATTTATTTTTTAAAAAAAATACCTTATGTTTTGAAATATTATTTGTTATTTTTTTCCATAATTGCGACGTTTCTAATTTTTAAAACTCTTCCTTTTCCTGAAGTACTAAGGAAAGCGAACGAGCCGTTATCTGCTGATTTGTTTGCAGCAGCTGCCTTGAAGGCTTCTTCAAGACAGATGGTGCAAACTTGTCATCAGGACTAGACTTGCGTCTGTTGGGTCTCTTATCTTTGTTATTGATAAATTGGATAAATAAATGAAAAAGGAAATGTGTGTAAACTCTCTTTTTCGAAAAGGGTGCAGCCTTGTCAGTTCAACCTGTCATATCTCATTTAACGTAATATGCATGAGATGCACAGATGCATTAGAGAAACACAGAAAAGAATTTGTACAAATTTCTTTTCCAGTAAAATTGCGATTTTTGAAAATGAAAAAACTTATATCGAACAAAATATTTTCTTTTTAGCTTTGAAGCAATTAAATTTATGTTACCTGTGTAAGATTTGAAAGAAAACAGGATTTTTTAAAAAATTGTCATTTTAAAAACATAGCTACTTATGTTCAAAACAGAAATATGATTTCAACAATGATTAAATCATTTTTTTTTATTACTATTCGTGAGTTTTAAATGATTATTTGACACTGACAAATAGATGTTCCCTTTCGCTTACATGAGAAATAATGAATTTAAAATTTTATACATTGTTTAAAGCAATGGTTTGAAACTGTGGGTGTAAGCCATTTAATTCGACGTACTTCACAAGATTTTGTGTTCTATAAATAAATAATCACTGTCTTCAGATATAAAACAAGTAATATATAAAAAAAATAGTTTTTAAATCAATTCCTACTTAGATCAACAATGAAAAATTTATTTTAGCTACTTTTTATTAAATAGTTACAATTAATATAAATATGTATATACATAGGACACAATCACAGCATTAAGTGGTAATTAGTTTTTTTTAACTCTCATTAAAGTATCGTATTGTCCTTTTAATTTCAGTCCAACTGAATGCTTTAACACGTGAGAAAAAAACCTTTTCAAGTTTTGACACAAGTCGCCAAAAGGGTCGCTAAGTCGCCAACGTGGCTGTATTTGTAATTCTTTAAATAATTAGTTTTAATCAATTAATTTTTATTAATTATAATTAAATTATTGTATCGTCATCCAAAATGATCCTGTATATAAAATTTCAGCTCAATTCAGCGCTTTAAAATGTATTTTATTAACGATTGAAAATTCCACCAAGATAAATAAATAAATATACAAATATATAAATAAATAAACATATAGACAGTGCGAGCTAATAGTAGGAATTGAAAAAAGAAAAACATTATATCGCTTATATTTTAAAAGGAAAAGACAAGGTCATTATTCCTAAAAATAATGTTCATAATATCTGTTTAATTGAATCCTCAATTATGTAGTACAGAGTTTATATACGACTAAGGGATTAATTTGGTAAAAATATATTCTCAGTAGAGCATTATTAACCTTAATGATCATTTTTACATGTATCGGATATTCTGATTGCGTCAATACTATGATCTTCCTATAACTGCTTTTTCCTCCTACAGACACAAGACAGGGCCTGTACTTTTTCCCCATATAACTTAATGCTCTCTTCAATAAAGCAGAAGTATTTTTATTTTAACAAATAATAATTTAATCAATCTGATGAAAATATGTAGTCCATTATATTAGTATGGAACTGCTAGTAGTAATGAAGGGGCATTCTGTTTCTTAGATTTCAACAATTTATTTGTTTGACAGTATTTATTGTTTCAATAAACGCATTTTAAGAATGCTCCGTTGAACTTTCTTTGAGTAACCCGCCTGGTGGCGTAGTTGGTTAGGCGCTGACCTTGTACGAACAAGTGTGCGGGTTCGACTCTGGCCCAAGTCAGTAGATTTTCAGGATGCAAAAAATCGAAGGCGTCCAAATCGAACGATAATGCGGCATGCTAAAGATTCCTAGAGTGCCTATTTGACTTGAGTTCTCTCGGCAAAATTTAGTTTCTAGTGCAAGTTCCGCATCATGAGAGCTCTTTCCACCCTTTGGAGCGGAAACTGGGCGTCAAGATTGTATTCTGGCAATTGGTGTCCACCAATATGGTGCCACACTAAAAAGTGATACTAGCTCCCGGGGAATGTACTAGATCTGTAATGGTAATTACCAATCCGTTGCCCCATTTGAAAGAGAAAAAGAGTACTTTCTTCATGTATTAAGAATCATTTGAAGATAAAGGGAAAATATAATGGTTAAAAAATCATTATTTTAGTAAAATAAATGCAAGAAGTAAATCTTAATTATTTTATCAAATAAAACTTCTTTCTTTGTCATGATCAAAAAAATTTCAATGTATTTCTGGAATAATACTAACTATAAATATACTTTTACTACTCTTTTCTTAAACATTACTCTTTCTACTATATTTTCAACTAAAACGAAATGGCCAATGTAGTATAGTGGTCATAGTCATGAACTTGTCGACTCGCGCATTCTAGTCCTGATGCTAATGAAGAGAGACTGATTCACATTGAATCTCTCACGACTCAAAATCCTCACTTTGGCGTTGTGTGGAAGTTAGGAGAAGGAATGCCAGATCAGGTATCGTCCTCGTCGCTTGACCATGGTTATGAATTACGAGGTCCATCGCCAATAGATTTCGCGTTTTTTTAAGTACAATGCTAATTAACACTCATTCAAGTACAACAAAAGGATTTTAAAAATTTTGGAACTTTATAATTTTTTAAAATGTTCTCAATTTCTCAATTCTTATATTAGTTTGCTCTCTCTCTCTCTCTCTTTATATATATATATATATATTATATCTGTGTGTGCGTATATATATATATATACGTATATAATATATATCTTGTTCAAATTTTCAATCGTTAATGAAATACTTTCTATATTCATCCATTCAAGTTCAATTGCATTTTTTAAACTTGTAGTTAATGACACTTGATGTTTATACAGTTTTTTCAAATATTAATTCATTCACTAAATTAAAAAATAAGTAGAGTAACAAATAAAAATAATAGTCCAACAGCATACTATAGAAAAGAAAATCGTTCGATTTGTCCCTGTAGCGCATGGATTGCGCGTTGGACTTCTAATCCAAAGGTCGTGGGTTCGAATCCCTCCTGGAACGGCCTAATTTCTGAGAATGTGATTTTTTTTTAAATTTTTTATTATATAGGAATAATTAAATTTAATTAATGAATAAACAGTAACAAACAAAAATAACAGACTACCATCCTATGTAAAAAGGAAAATAGAAAATTGCAAGAGAAATCGCTTTCTATTTTGCAACTTAATATTGCGATTCAGCCATATGCATATACATATTTATGTTAATTATAACTATTTAATAAAAAGTAACTAAAATAAAAATTTTCTTTGTTGACCTAAGTAGGAATTGACTTATTTTTTATATATATATTACTTGTTTGTTTCAAAACATTTAATTTTAAGCTTTTTTTCCTTATTGCTGCCATGAAAACAATACATTTCAAAACAAATTTCCCCACAATAATAATTTCGTTATTCCTCCCCAATTTTTTTCAGAATCAGACAACTAATGAAATTGTTTACAGGATTGCAATTATTTACTGAAATTTCAAGTTTCCGACGTTCATGACACAAAATTATTAATCTTGATCTCACAATCAGTACGAATTCAAGTGACAATTATTGCTTCGATCAGTGAACTTTAATTCAGTTTACTATCGTTGTTGTCATAGTTTTACTCAAGAACTTCTCTCAGGTAATCTTCTGAAATCCTTTAATTTGTTTTTTCTGTTTATGAGATACGCTTAGATAAAGTTTTTGGAAACCGAAGACAGGTAATGTCCACCTTTGAGCGGACTACGTCATCGTGATCTGGTTAAAGCGGTTGTTCCGTGTATTTCTACACTTTGTTGCAGGTTTTTGATAACCATTTCTTAGAAAGGCATATGAAGGTCCTGACTGATAAAATGGCCTTGTATACCAAAAAAATGACGAGTTTTTTTGTGAATAATTTTTGTAATCACCCAACGGTTATTTGAATGATAAGGTATGATTGTTGAAAAATATCGAGGAGTGTTTTGCACCTAAATAAATAACACATCTTAAGCTATCATCTGGAAGTACTTGTAAATTTGCAAAAAATCTAACATGTAAATTTAAGGAAGAAACAATTTTGACCTATATTTATAATTTTTGTATATGCTAAATATTTAGTTTTATTTATGTCGAATAAAATATTTAAACAGCAATTAACCGATTGCAACGTTGAAGATTAATAACGAATATACAGCGATATGAAGCCCAGTGAATGAGTGGTTAGTGCATCGCGCTTCCACGCCACATATCCGAGGTTAAAACCCCAGACTGGGATAAGTCGACTCAGCCTTTCATCCCTTCAGTGGGTCGATAAAAGAATACCAAGCTTGCTTGGGGACTAAGCACTGGGGGTTTCTCGTCAGACTGACTACCTGAGCGGAACATCTGTTCGTGCCCTTCGGTGCCCAAGGTCACAAATACTGAGATGGGCACAGTAGGCCTTGGCCCTCATGGTCTGTTGTGCCACTGAGATAAATTTAGATTTAAAATATTTTAAGTGACTTTTGAAACATTTTTAATATGTGTGTGTGTGTGTGTGTGTGTGTTTGTGTGTGTGTGTGTGTGTGTGTGTGTGTGTGTGTGTGTAGATAGATATAGATAGATAGATATGTAATTTTATCTAAGCAACTTTTAAATTGTAATGGACCTGGCCCTTCAGGACTCGCGCTAAAATAATTAAGTAGCTCACGGGATTTAATCTCGTGACTGTATGTCTTAAAAACTAAAATCTCAGCGATTTTAAAGTAAGGTTGCATCAGAAGTCATCGTACGATATCGTTTCAAGAATCACAAGCTCCGTCCACGGAAATCATGTGGATTTTGGAATTTCCGGATATCGCTTCATATAAAGCCGAGATTCTCTGGAAAATTCAGCCTGATTATTGTCCTTCGTCATGCAGCCTGCTGCAGCTCGTTTTTGTTTTGTGTTCTTTGTTGTTTCATCCGCATTTGCTTTGCTGTTTGAAATGTCCTTCTACATCAAGTAAATGTCCATCAAAATCAACCAGCCTGTTCCATCCTGTCAACAACATTCACATCCCCAAATTCTTAATGGAAACTAAATTCAGCAAATAATTGTAACCACTCTACCTACACTGCATATACACAGATCCCTATATATACGCACTGCATACTCAACCAGATCGACTGGTAGTCGTCTCTGTACCCCTACATACCCTACCAGATCGACTGGTAATGTAGGGGGTACAGAGACGACTCGGAATTACATAAGAATGCAGGTCGCTAATTAGCTATAGTGCAAAAAAGGACAGAAAAAGAGTAGAAACATCAATACGTTAATGAAACAGAGAAAAATTTTTTGAGAGGCAACAGGTGATCTAAAGTGCATGAGCTTCTTCTTCATTTACATAAAGAGTTTGGTGTACGAGACGCCCTTTCCTTCTGTTGAAAGAGACGTTCCAAAATCTGTAGCTGCCGAGACGATACGTGACATACCAGGAATCTTCCAGAACATAAGGAATTCCATGCAGCGTCGCAGCCAGGCCTACCAGACGACTTCTAACTGTATTTTCCTTTTTAATAAATGTTTTCTGTCCCATTAATGTGCTGCTATTTCTGGTCTTTTATTCTTTTTTCATAGCTTTCTTTGCATCATAGCTCGTAACTGCGGCATTTGCGACCTTGCATTCCTATTTGATTCTGAGTCGCCTCTGTACCCCTACAAACCCTACCAATTTGACGATCTGGTACCGAATCACCCTGTTTATAAAGTAAAATATTGACAAAATGGCTTCCCAATATCCGGAAAATCGGAAGGAACCCAAAATACAGTTGAACTTCGTGTTTCAAAAGAAAAGTTCTTTTAAAAGTTCTAAAAATGGCTAAAATGTACAAAAGTATTCGGTAAAATTGCAAATAATGACCGAAAATATATTTCACCAATTTTTTTAAAATGATACAGGGCCCACGATTTAAAGTTAAGTACACTTTTGTTACATTCCTAACACATGGTTCAAAAGAGGACACGTGGTTGATATCTACGCTGCGTTTATTGCATCACACGTTAATTGAATGTTATTGCCTCAAAAGTCATCCGTTACCTCTCTGAACATCGTAAACAATTTTCCAAGAGTAATTATGTAATTAAATAAGGCTTCATTGTGCAAGTTTGTTTCGTCATCCAGTGAGAGAAGGAAATGTGGAAATATAGTTCATAACTATTAGTAAGGTGACCATTTTTTTTACAATGAAAAGGAGGCCGAAAAATTTAAAAAAATCCCAACTTAAATATATGAAACGTTTGATTAATTCAAAACAAAAATACGCTAATTACGCTTACATTCTTTTTAACTATTATCTTAAGCGAATATTTTTCCATTGAATGATTTTTTTTGTTTTGTTTGTCGATTTATTATTTTCCAATATATCGGAAATTTCGGAGCAAAAAATATCCTTCATCTTTACTGTAAGTACTGTAGCTAAAATATCAACATTCAATCTTGATTTCTCACTTGTCCAAAAATTACCGAAAAGACTCTTTCAAATGGTGCATTAGTTCCAAGGCAGCACTACGTAAATTCAACAAGAGTAATTACAGTTCCATATGGAATGTGTTCATTTTTTAAACGGTTTAAGTAATTTCATCCATCTTTTACCAATTTCTCAGCATGTTGATTTTCCAATTGTTCTAATTTATTAGAATTTAAATATGCATTCAGTCTTCTTTCTACTTCAAGCAGACAATTGTCATTGATTTTAAAACCATTCATTTCTTTCGATAAAAACTCAACGTAATTTTCTACATCTGCCCACTTTACTTGAGACCAAGTCAAAAAATACCATTGAAAACTGTTATTTCCTGTGATATTTGTTTCAGACCATTCTTCGACATTTTGGAAACATGTTTGGTTCATCTCTGAATACAGAGATTAACAGATCAGTTTTAAAATATTGAAAATGAGGATAAAAAGGAGAACACTTTTCGAGGAAGGACAGAACCTATAAGAGGAGGACTATCCTCCCTAAAGTAGGACGATTGATCACCTTACTATTAGTGAACACTTTCAGAGCATATCGTCGGCCTAATTATCAGACTGCGTAACTCCACTGGTGTAACTGATTTGATATAGGAGTGCAACGCGCCAAGCGCTTTTTGGCGCAATTACTTAATTGCGCCAAGCAACGGTGAAGCAAAACGTTCCCTCTTGTTTTGTCTACGTCATGCCTCAGTGCACGCCCCGCTTTTAATTTATTCCCTCGATCAGTATAATCACTATTTTTTTTATTTCATAATGAAATTAGATTTCGAAGGGAAAGGTGATGGTAAGACTTTAACATAAAATAAATATAACAGAAAGTAATATTAATGTATTACACTTCCAGATATAAATAATTTATCGCACGATAAAAATATCAAAGTAAACCATATTGTAATATTATCGCCTATCTTGGCGAACGTAAACAAGAACTCGGCGCCTAGCCCTACAGTATCAAATTAGCATCCCAGATGGAGTTACGCAGTCTGATAATTAGACCGACGATATTCTAATTCTATACTTCAAGATGAAAGTGTATTCTTCAAGCTGATGATTTTTAACTCATATTTTCAAATCGCATGACATCAGAAACAAACATAAATTATTTATCGGTCAAGAAGAAATTAACTTGCAAATTTTGAAATAGAATTTTTTAAATGCTTAAAAATTTGTCATTGGAGTTAAATCTACTCTTTTTATTATTGCTATTCAAGTGAAGAAAAAAATTCTCGTTCTCTGACATCGACAAAAAACATCATTTATTTTTTTTGAAAAAATTATTTTTTAAATTTTTGCTGAATAAATTTGTCGAACAAATTATTCAACAAGAAACAACAAGAAAATAGCTTCAATTTTTTTCTTCTTAAACGATCTTTTAAATTAAAACAAGAATTTTAAATTAGAATAGAGTTCTTTTCTTGTAAAAAGTTTCATTTAAATTTTCTTGAACTTTCATTTAAATTTTTTTAAAGCATTAATTATATTATATTTTTTTACTAGTGATAACTTCGAACTTGAATAATAATAAGAATTTTTTATAAAAATATTGTTTTGCAGAAACATTTTATGTATAGCATCCCAATACTTTCCTTTGAAAGCTTGGAAATTAATCTGTATAAAACTTACATAATTAATTTAGTCAATAGCTTTTCCATGACAACGCAGTCACAAAAATTAAAAACAGTCATATGAATTACATATTGAAAATTTGGAAGCATATTTTTTTTAAGTAATGGATTTAACTTTTGATTGATTTTGACTTATTAGGGGAGGTTGTGGGCTTTTTTCAAATGTTGAACGATTTTAACCTATTGCCACATTAATTAAATTAATGTTAAAAGTAGTAACTAAAATGAAATAATCCCTACAAAAACGAAATCAATAACTTAAGATATTTCTCATTTTCGCAATGTAAATCAAATTAAAAGGAAATAAAACATTTTTACTTTTCTGATAGTTTTCTTTGAATTGCATTAATGTGTCAATGTATCCCATAAGAATTTTTTTAATTGTCGTTAATTTATGTCTTTCAGTTCCAATTATGTTTTTTTTTCATTTGTTATCCGAAACAGAACTGTTATAAAGGACTGAAGAGTCTAATTTTTAATTTTTTGAACGAAAGAGAAATAAACAAAACAGTGAATTCTTACTTATTCACTGAATATTTATTTTACAAAATTACACTTCTGCCATCTACAGGGAAAAAAGTATAGCAATATCTTTAATATTTAAATGAAATCATATTCTCATTCGAAATATTTTTTAAAATATTAAATCAATTACTATCGAAATAAAACGGATCTCAAAATTTTTTGTTATGTTAAAAAACCCTGTAGAATGACCATTTTTTAAAATAAATATTGTTAACACGTTTTATTACACAACAAAATTCAAAACCTAAAAACGCATTAAAACTTTTATACTGGCTTTAACTTTTTTATCGTCCGCAAAAATATATGCATGTATGAAATATTTGCCTTGTGCCTTCATCCTGTAGCATACACAAGGGTCGGATTTAGGGGATTCAAACACCCTCCCCATAGACCAACAATTTTTTTATTTTTAACCACACAAATTACGCCTCGGTGCCATCGTCTACGGGTTTTTAAAATTTAATCCCCCCCATAAGAGAAGTTAGTCTACCCTACTGACTGCATCTAAAATTTATTGTATTATTCGGAATTTTATGAGAGCGTCATTTTGTACATTGAATATTTTATGCAAACAGATATTTCTTGTCAAATTCAGTCAAATATTTTGTTTAACTGTGTACTTTTACATTTCAAACGTATCTTACCGCATTTTATTATTTATTTTAAAAAAATATTATGTCCTAAAAGACCTTTTTTTATATTAACAAAAATATACATACTGATACTTAAGCCTTTTTTTTTTTTTTCATTTCATGAAAAAAAAATGAAATTCAGTTATATTCCTGTGTACACATTTTTATCCTTTTGTAACAAAAAAATAATTAAAATTCATTAAATTTGCTCGATGTAATTAATATAACATAAATATCAGTAATTTGTTTTAGGGGAAACAAAAATAAACTATTGATTGAAAAGCCTTTTTTTTTTATTTTTAAAAATATACATACCTCCTTATACATGAATTTTTTCCCATCCATAATTAAATTTTAAATTAATTTTACCGCAGTTTATCAAAACAACTCAACTGTTACAATTTATTTTCTCTACATTACTCTGTAGTATCATTAAAATTATATTTCAATTCTCTCATTGAAAGACTATTACATGTTCTTTATGAATATTTTTATTAATATTCGATTCTTAAAATTTGAATTCAATTTATTAACATATTTTCTTTCCAGTAGATGGCAGAAGCGTACACGGATATTTATTCGTAATATCTTAAAGCTTTCTTCGAATATTTTCCCAGATAAGTATTAGACTCTCCTCTCCCTCTCATTCTGACAGAACGCGTTTTCCTCCGAGTCAAATGGTTTTGTAATGATTTCACAATCTGAATGGTTATAATAATCGGTTCTTTTGCTATGCATGTAATTTCTTTTTTGTATAATTATCAAATAATGCATAATTTTTTAAGAAAATATTCTGGTGATTTTTAAGTAGTTACATTAATAAACTTTAATTGAAATCTAACACTGATTTTTGTTATTTAAAAAAAATCGAAGAAAAGTATAGTAAAACTTTAAGATAGAATTTTAAATAACAACTTGCTCTTTTGATTATCATTTAATTCAACCCTTTTATCCATTTTTTTTTTGCTTTGCACTAAATCATGTTTTAAGAATTCCCACTTTAAAATTGAAAACTATAATTTTGAAGTTGTTGACAGTTTCACTTAATTAGGTTCGGAAATTATCAATAGAAACGATTGTACGATTGAAATCCAAAAGAGAATTACTAAGGCTAATAGATGTCTTTATGGAATACGAAAATATATAAAATCTAATATAATCATAAGAAAAACAAAGGTTCTATTGTATGTCTTTTAAGATAAGAATTAACTTATGCATGTGAAACTTGGTCCATGTCTCGAACAGATCAGAACATGAGTATCTACGAAAGGAAGATTTTAAGATTTATTTTTGGAGGAATTCCGGAAAATGAATGTGACGACGAAGATCAAATTTCGAGCTCTATCAATCGAATACAGAATCTGAAATTGTTGACTTCATCAAAATACAACGAATTAAATGGGCAGGTCACGGTGTGAGAATGGAAGAAGACAAAACACCTAAAAAGTCTTCAACTGCCCAACCAATTGGCACGTGAAGAAAGGGCAGGACAAATCTTAGATGGATTGATGGCCTAGAAAAAGGTCTCCTAGTTTTGATAACTCAGAATTGAAGAACACTAGCAGGAAGAAGGTTGGTCTGGAAAAGGCTTCTTGAGATGACCAAGGCCCACCCTGGGCTGTCGTGCCACTGAGGAAGGAAGTGGTGACGTTTAAGAACTGCTTGATTCCCCAAATCAGGAGCTGACAATTGATGAGCTCATAGACATGCACGAGCAAGACATTGAAGAACTTGTCTTTAGACCCAGTTCAATCAGTAGATGGAATGATGGTTGAGAATCTAACAGAAGACCTCATTTTAATCAATTGATTGATTGATTATTAACGTCGCACTGTTCAGCAACACGAGGGCTTTTGGCGATGGACCACGTAATTTTGAACCATGGTCAAGTGACGTGGACGACACCTGAGCTGGCACTTCCCTCTCCTAACTACCACACCAACGGGAGGACGTTTCAGCTCTCGACAGATTTAACGTGCATCGCTGCCCTACACGGCGGGTCTTTAGTGGTACTGGGCTCGAACTCGTGACAAGGCAAACCACGGTCCGATACCTATACCACTCGGCTACCGCGGCCACCTCATTTTAATAGAAAAAGGGTAACAAATTTTTGGAAATATAGAGCCAACGCAAAGAATATTTTTTTCAAAAAACAAGGAATTAAAAAGAATTATTAGTATGCTATGAAAAGAAATTTTGCGGGAGAAAAAAAAATCTTTGAAGCGCGCGCGACAAAGGTTACTTTGTTAAATTGTACGAAACCTGCAGCATCAAAATAAATTCGCTTTGCGATTTTATACCTGCGTTATCTAAGATTTTATAAAAACTTCTTTTTTCTTTCTAAATTTTCGTCAGCTAAAAATAATTTATATGTATTTATATGCGGAATTATACCTCGACTTACGCGGTTATCACTCAGTCCCACATATCGCGTAAGTTCGGGTATTACCGTGTAAGTTTTTAGGCACACAGAAAGAAGTAGTGCTCACGTAAACAATCTCTAGAGTAAAAAAAGTTGTTTTTTTTTTAAATTTTATACGTAGACTTTTTTAATTCTTACTATAACATTAATGCATGTATTTTATTTTTAAAATATTGAAATTTCTATTATGTTTTTATATTTAAGCGAATAAAGGAATGAACAAATTTAAACATTATTTTATTTTAGAACTATTTCGTTTTTACTCAGGTAATTTTCATACATTCCATAATACAGTAGAATAGGGGTGTCCAACCCGCGGCCCGCGAGATTCTTTACAACTTTACAAAATTAGACTATTTTGTAAAATATTTTTTGTTTAAATAGTTTTATTATTATTATTATTTTGTAAAAAAATAAATCCCATAACTGTTATTATTTTATCACGTTGCTTCTGTTACTGCGAATCTCTTTTTTTTTTCTAAATTGAAATTTATCAAACATAAATCGTGCTCAAACTTAACGCACGGAAATCTGCAACATCAATTACGATAAGCAAATACACATACATTGAGATCGACTGACAAAAACTGAGTGAAAGAGTTGAGAAACAGATATCTCACTAATTAAACAAATTAAACATTATTTAATAATTGCATCATTATTATTATACTATCTAAGTTTCTATACATGAAAACAATAATAATATATCAGTCTGTTTTAAATTTTCACTCCAACAAATGTTTGTAATGGATTCAAATCTAATATAAAATATATTTTTATATGCGGCACGCGGGATCGTAAAGTTCTTTCGAAGTGGCCCGCGAGGTCATTTGGGTTGGCCACCCCTGCAGTAGAACGTCGTTTATCCGAATCAATTGGGACCGGACACCGTTCGGATACACGATTTTTCGGATAACCGAAAACCGAATGCGATCCATGCTGTTCAACAAACTGGACACTATGCGAATATTGAAAATCATCACATGCGGGAAACGTGCTTAGAAGAAAAAGCAAAATAGGTGAAAATTGTCGCAATTTTACTTTTATTGTGGAAAATAATCACTTATTTTTCGCTGTACCATTGTACACCTTCGTTTTTTTTGCTGCAAGATCTTTGAAAAAACTGGTCCGGATAATAAACGTTCGGATAAACGATGTTCTACTGTATTTGTGATCACAGGTGTGACAGGAGTCGGAATATATATCTACCTCTCACACAATTACATTTTTGTTAACTAGTAACTTTAAGTAATTAAATTTTTTTAATTAGTTGTTAAAGAATTCATTTTTGAAAAAATCAAAGCTATCACAAAACAAATTTATTTAATTTGAAATACAGTATAACTTTCATACCCCATCCAGAAACGACATATTCAAAAGAACGTAATAAATTAAGTTGTAAAAATTATAAATGGAAACACGTAGTGTTGCAGGAAAATAATGTTTTTAAATTTTCTTTTCTTTTCTAGTAGTCTTTGATTTATATTTACTGAAAAATCGATTTCCCTTGATCAAGAATAAATATTTGTATAGATTTAACTGTATAAAAACTACTGTTGCTAGATAGTACAAGCTAAATTGTTTGAGAGAATTCATTTTTTGAATGGGAATTTACCAAAAATACCTATGTCGAGTTTACAAAAAATCCTGACGTGATGGGGAAAATAGTGCTAGTTATTTTCGCAATCAACACATAAGACTACATAAAAATCACCGAAAATTTCTTTTGTATTTTCAAATACCTCAATTTTGCAGGCCTGGGTAATTTTAAAATAGAATTAATTTCATTTTTTATTTTTATGTAGGAAATCAGATATATATATATATATAAATTTCTTGTGTCAAAAAAATCAGACATTATAAATAACTATAAACATTTTACTAAATATTGCTTAAATCAGAAATACCCAATTAATTTTATTAATAGTTATATAAATAAAGCTATTCAAAATAGTTAGGATTAAAATGAGTTGATAATAGCTTTTTTTACTATAAAACAAATATTTTGTTATAGTTATTCCATAATCTAATATTAGATTAGAAATTACTACTATTATTTTATTCAAATTTTTTTGTGTGTGTGTGTGTGTGTGTGTGTGTGTGTGTGTGTGTGTGTGTGTGTGTGTGTGTGTGTGTGTGTGTGTGTGTGTGTGTGTGTGTGTGTGTGTGTGTGTGTGTGTGTGTGTGTGTGTGTGTGTGGGGGTTTTTATAGTTATGCTATAATATGCAACTATAAATTTATTTCCATTCTTCTTTTCTTTTGTTAAGTGCTAATTTCAGCTCTTTTGATTTAAATCTGTATTAGGGTATAGAATATGGCAACAAATTACTGTTTCCACTCAGATTTAGCAGCTTTGATTTGTAAGTGCAATTTTTAGGTAAGTTACTCTACCTTGTAATGGATTTAGATATTTCTATCCATTATTTCCTATGGTTTGCTCAGTTATTTACAAAAAAGGGAAGGTTGGCTGGCAAAACATGTTCACTCATTTTATGTAAATTATTTTTATATAATAACTATCCTAAGTCAGTAATGTTCATAACACTGCAGCATCCATTTTATATTTATTATCTCGATTACTCTTTTGTCCTTCATTGGTGATTTTCCATAGCGTCTATGTGTTTGTCGAATGTTATTGTTTGGATGTTATCTTGTTAGTAGAGAATTGGCCTATATATATATATATATAAAAGAAATTTAATAGATTAATTACACTAGTATAGTTTTATATATAAAGGCATATTTGAAATTAAAATTTATCTTTTACTTTAAGAAAAACTATTTTAGTTAGAAACTACATCTTACTGTTTACTTATGAAATGAATGATCGATTTTAGATATTATACTTGAGTCTTTGAATGAATATTGGATTTCATTCCGTCAAGAAGGTAAATTTGTTTTCATTTTCCAAATTAAAATAAACACAATAGGAGACATATATCGGAAATCAATTCTGTTTTCCTGCTACCGTTAACAACTCATTTTCGAAATATGTAGAACTCAAGAAAGAAACGTATCTCATGTACAGTTTATATCAAAAAGATCATATTCAAAATGAGCCCACCATATAGCTGTATATTTTTTCTGTTTCACTGTTCAGCTCTTTTTCCATCAACTGTTGATTCGAGAGCAAGCCTTTTTGCGAGATTATTTTCTTTTCTTTATTCAATGTTTAACAGTTTGATAGCAATTTTTTTGTTCGCAACAACATTGTCTTCAACCCTATTTGATAAGAATGCTCTTCTTGCAGTTTCTACGATGTTGTTAAGTGTGACGAGCATTTTACACCGTTTAGTTCTTGCTAAGGAAATGAACCAACTGAAGAAGATAGTCAATCTTCTGGTGGAACTAAACCCTCATCGCAAAACAGAAAGTTTTGGATGGTTCAAGATTTTAGCAATCGTCAGCTCGTCTTCTCTTCTTCTTTTGTTTGCTTTCAGAGCTTTGGCAAAAGATGCCTTCTTTGACGTTTCCGTTTTCTTTTTCGGGTATAAAGTCAATAAAGTATATAATAATACTGTTTTACAGTTTATGGTATTTTTACGCATCGTTTTTCGTACTACCATTGATGACGTTCTCTTTTTATTACATAGCCGTTTGCTATGATATAAGGCATATAATAAAGCAATTTGGCAAAACGTTGACGAATGTTGCATCGGATTATCGAAGCCATTTTTCGTTCTTATACCGCGATTAAGTCGCATGTGAATCGGATAGATAACTCGATCAGTTTTTTGGTATTCACTGTTATTATCTATAATTCTTGCATCATGTGTTTTTCACTGTATGTGGTTCTTGAACCGAAAATGTTTATATCAATGGAGCTGGTTTCCACATATTATATGTTTTTTACCCATTTTACTTTATTCGTTTTCATGACTGCGTCAGCGTCCATGATACCGGAAGCGTCAGACGAAATTGGATTCATTGCTTCGACGATTCCCGAAAAAGCTGGAACATCAACCTTCAGTCTGCAAAGATTTATTTCTTCTGCGGAAAAGGAAATAACGTTGACTGTATGGAAAATTGTTCCTATACAAAGAAGTTTCATTTTTGAAATAACTGGTGCTTTATTCACATATACTTTGATGTTTTATACTCTTTCAACGAATAAACATTAAATACAACGATCCAATTGAATGGTCTTGTAAAAATGTAATAGATTCCTAGTTATTTTAACCTTTTAACTGTCATGCCCGAGATAATCTCGGGCACAGCACTGGTGTTCGAAAATGTCACGCCTCAGTACTACTCGGGGTAAATTTTTTTTGAATGCATCGTATTGTTTTACCCGAATATATATCGGGAGACGTTTATTTCGGCTTTATCTCTTTGTCAAACCGACTGATTCTCGGGAAAAGTTAATGTGCTCTAAATTCAATAGATGGCAGCACTTTACTGAAGACTTCAGAGGTTAGAAGTTCTTTGGTTCAAAGTCCGCGGGATCTTTTTGCAATAAAAAAATTTGACAATTTGTGTACCCAAATCATCAAAATAACTTAACAGTTAAAGGGTATGAATTCTGAATTGAATAACACGTGACAATTTTATGCATTGCTTTTCAAAATTGTAAATTCTCTTGCCGTTTTAAATCATTGTGAAGTATTTGTAGCGATATCATCTACATAAGCCAGTAACAGCCTCCGGACAGAAGTGATCACTTCTGTCTTGTGGTATGTTACGTGCTTATGGATCAGAAGGGACTGGATTCTGTCCCCCGGATAGGTGCCACTTCATTGGTGACCTTAACGTTGAACAAAGAAAAACGCAAAACCTTCTAATCTGTCGTGGTGCCATCTACCCTCAAAAAGAACAACCAAAAGTCGTTAGACCCACTTGACGCAGCAAACAGTCGTCAGACTCACTTGACGCAGCAATCAAAGTCATCAGACTCACCTGACACAACAACTCACATGCTCGACATAACAAATATATCGTTCGTTCACCTATCCACCGACTCATTGGTGGGGGAGTACTGTAGTGATATCATCTACATAAACCAGTAGCAGCCTCCAGACAGAAGTGATCCCTTTTATCTAGTGGTATGTTACATGCTTACGGATCCGAAGGTACGGGGTTCTGTCCTCCAGACAGGCACCACTCCATATTTATCTTGAATATGTGAAGACCATGATATTCGCTTTTCATTATTTTTCTTTGTATGAAGATAAAAAGTTAAATAAATGCGATGATATGAGTTACTTTAATATCTTTCCACTTCAAATTTGTTTTCAGTTGAATTCGTAATGAATAAATGGAATTATCTATCTTTATACGAGCATTGATTCATTATTTTAAACTTTGAGCTTTACACACTAAGCAGACTTTGCTTTGCAAACTTCAAGGCTTCATGTTAAAATTAGGAAAATTTATTGGCTCATGTGAAATTGAACAAGTATTTATATTATATATTAAATAAGTCAATTTCTACTCTGAATGGATGAATAGAAAGTATTTTATTAACGATTAAAAATTTGAATAAGATATATATATGTAATATATAGGGAGAGAGTGAACTAATAGTAGGAACTGAAAAAGACCATGATTTGTCCGCATTGTTGTAACAATGCACACCCGATTTGGCTGAAAATCAGGTTTTCGACGCCAACTTTTGTCTTTGTTTTAACAGTTACATTGTTACAACAATAGAGACGACTCTAATTTTTTAATTTGAAAAAACGGCCCCCGGGAAAAGAAAAATTTTAAAAAAAACCCCTTTGGAAAAAGAAAAGGGGGGGGGGGTTTTTTAAAAGTGCCCGGAAAAGTTTAAGAATAAAAAGCTCCGGTAGGGAAAGCAAGCAACAAAATTTTTTTTAAACGCAGAATGTTTTTTAAATTGAAGGAACGTGGGGGGAATTGATGTTTACTGAAAAAAGGGGAAAAGGTAAAGATTTTTTTGGGGGGAGTGTTTGAAAAAATTTTTTTAAAATTTTTTAATCAAAAAAAAAAGGTTTAAAAAACCCAAATGTTTTGGACAAAAACAAGGAAAATTAATTATCATCGAGAGAAATAAAATTTCCCTTTTGAGGCCCCCTTACTTTTTTGGGCCATGGGTTTTTTTTTTTTCGGTCCAGTAAATGTATTATCTGGGTGGCCTTTTTTTGGGGAAAAACCCGAAAATGAATAAAAAAAGAGACAGTTTTTTCCAAGAGGGGTTTATTTTTTTAGCTATTCTTCTGGCCAAAAACCGGGGAAAATAATAAAAATATTTTTTGGGAAAAATGTGTGAAACCATTTAGGATTCTTAGACCCCTTTTTTTTTTTTTTTAAAGGTTCTTTTTCTAGCTTCACCAAATTTGAGCAATTTTAATTTTTTGGGGGCCCCTAATTTTTAAAAAAACCCCTTTCTATGCCGTTTTTTTTTCCCCGGGAAGGTCGGTATACTAAACCAGTGGGCCCTGGCCCCTCATGGATGTCAGGCACTGGTTTTAAATTTTTTTTTTAATACCCAAACCCAAAAATTTAAAGCTTTTTTTTTTTTTTATTTTTTGAAAATTTAACCCATTTGCGACAGTATAAAATTTTGTAAAAGCTTTCTGTGTTTTAAATAAGATTCTGTTATTGCCACGCAAAATCGGGTGCGCAGACATTTTTTTTTTTTTGAAAGCCGTGCTAGTGAATTGGTATCGAAATGTGTATTGCACTTCTGAGGGGTTATCACAAATTTTAAATTACCCGGCCTTTCGGGGAGGGTTAAGACCCCTATTGTATAGGAAAATAGAGTGCCGGACTCATCGGTGCAATGAAGAAGAAATAAAAATCTTTTTCCAATTTCAATGCAAAGTAGTAGCGTGTGAAGAACATAGCTTTCACAATAGCCTTTTAGTTGAGTCAACTAGAGTGGAGGAGAATGTAGTTTACGAGTGTTTGGAGGGAGTGCCAGTTGACCAAGTGTGAAGGGATCCAAGCAATTTTTATTAACTCCCGACTGTCTGCTTCTTCTGTTAAGCGCAACACATTTTGATTTGTATGAAAGGCCCCTTAAGCTTCGTCCCTATTACTTGATCGGGGTTCAAATCTACAAAGTCCTTCAACAATAGCTCTCGTGTGTTTTGAAGCGCGACATAAATAAACTACTAAACAGTAAATCACTAGAAAATCTCATGATTATTACTTGTTATACTTTAGTATGAAGAAACTTACTGGGCATTACGGTTACTTAAACGTTTACATAGTTTATTTAAGGTATCCGACTACGTTCGGAACCGTGATTTTGCAAAAGCATATAAATGGATAATATTTATGATATTTAGTGTCACTTAGATTAGAAAATATATATAAAATTGTTTTAAGAATAGTATTACAATAAAAAATTATTTAAGTACAATATTTTGACAAAAAATGAACATAGAATGACCTATTTTCAAAATATTCTCCTTTTGTGAAAAATGCTTCTATTATAATAATATTTCGCCTGTATATGGCTCAGACCTCTGTACAGAGGCTCATTAAAATTTTTGAAATATATAACTTAGAAGTGGATTTATCCATCTTTTACGACAACAGAGGGGAGAAATTTTAAAAAAAACGCCGATAATTATTTCAATTGGTTGTAACTCTGAAAACAATGTGAATTTTTCAAAATTCATGGTTGAGCCTCTGTACAGAGGTCTGGGCTATATACAGGCAAAATATTATTATAATAGAAGCATTTTTCACAAAGGGAGAACATTTTGAATAAAGGTTATTCTTAGTTAATTTTTTGCCGAAATAGTGTATTTAAATAATTTTTTTTGTCAAAATGTCCTTAAAACAATTTTATACATGTATTATAATCTAAGTGACACTAAATATCATGAAAATTATCCATTTATGCGCATTTTTAAAATCACGGTTCCAAACGTAGTCGGATACCTTAAATAATTTTCTTGGCTAATCATAAATATGAAGTCACTATGTACACGTAAAACACTTAGCCATAACACAATAAATGCAAATTTTTAATTACATTATCCTCTTTTTAAAATTTAAATCCTTATTATCTACAATTTAAGAAAAGAGACAGAGAAAAACATAAAAGTTAATTAAAATGTAAAAGAGGAACAATCGAAGTTAAATAGAATATAAAAATTGATGTAATATGATAGAATTGTATGAAAATAATTTATGTGTCGTAAAAATGTTAAATTTATATTACTATGCTAGACCATTACGCGCTTTTTGCACTTATTTTGAATTAGGCATAAGCTCTTGCGTCATGAACAAAGATATAGAGTGGCTAAGTTCTTAAAAATGTAAATACGTGATAATTTTTTACAAGAACTACTTTACAAATTTATGTGATGTGCTTTATCTTGTTAATTTTCGTCTAAAAGGATAGTTTTCCTCCTTTAGCAGAAAATTTTCTAATTATCATTCATATTTCAGTAAAAGATAAAGCTGTTTCAAGGACAAGTCTAAAAGGAAGAAAGGCCTAAAAGCCATAATCTTTTTTAAAAACTTAGGGGTGTACTCCATTTCTCCACCTGACGGTGGACCAATCTCCCCTGCACATCTTGAAATAGCGTTAATAATTTATATCTGGACGTTAAAAACGTTAATAATATTTTCTGTTACATTTATTTTATGATAAAAACTTTAATATTGGCAGGCAATGCCGTCCTTACATTATAATGGTGCTTCAATGGAAACTTGACGAAATCTTGGCGATACAACAAAATTTGTATTATTTGGGCGACAAAGTTTCACGACTTGGTGACCATACTGGCGACCATTTAGAGTAGCGATACTCAACCTGCGGCCCGAGGGCCGCATGTGGCATACCGGGCCTTTCTAAGTCGCCCAGCCATGGTGCATTGCACTAACAAATTCAATGAGGTTGATTCATGTGACGTCATAGTCTCATGATAGTGAAAGTCATGTGATTCTAGCCAATCAATTCAAAAACCCTTGCGACGTCATAGTCACACGATAAAAACTATCTAGTGTTTCCAGCTAATCAGTTCACGCGCTCTCGTGTTGCCGTTTTGCTCTTTGCAGAAACTTTCTCTTAAAAAGTATATATGTATATAAAATGCATTTATTTTAAAGTATAAACATAAAATATGATTTTTTTTAATTAAAAAAACTTTTTGAAGATTTTTTTTCTTAACATTTAAACATCCTTATCCAAATATGAAATTTGAAGTGTTATCGGAGTTTTACAAATAGAGAACAACAAGTACAATTAGTTTAATGCTTGTTTCTGAATTCAATGGAAAACACGTGTTTGTTTTTATCATGTGACTTCATGAATTCAGCCCATTGTAAAGTTTAGTGATAACAAACAACAGTGGAGTAGAGACCCTTTTAGGAAAAACAAATTTTTTAATTTAAACCCCTCATATATATCCCAAAGGAAAAATTTTTAAAAGAAATCTGTTATTTTAGAGGTGGGATCTTGAATATTTTGAAGAGAAAAACAAACATGGATCAACAACTTTTTTGATTTGTCATGAAAATGTTATGTATAAAAAAAATACAATTTTTTGCTCGTCACTATTAACTTCTAAGAACAAATCTTTCAATGGCTCTTTTACTTGAGTATCTCTTTCTAGACGAGATAAAGTGATTTTCTTAAAAAATATTTGCAACAACAATAAAATATTTTGTCGGTGGTAATGTCACAAAATGTAGAGGTAACAAAGGCAACCTATAAAATATGTTGCATTATAGTATTGATAAACTTATCAAATTGTTAAGGGTAACATAGGAAAATTTATACAGAAATCGTTAGTGTTTCTTAAATGCTTCCGATGCAGTACTTGATAAATTCAGTTTTTTGTTCAAGTATTTTTCTTAGTAAAATCAATACTTATTTGAATAAATTTGAAATAAAATTGTGTGCACACAAGCAGTTTTGAACTAATTTTAAACAAATAATACTGATTTCGGTCTGGAATGCATTAAAAATTCTTTGCTACCATTCCGCACTTGATTAATTTATGTCTGAAATAAAAATAAGTGGAGCTTTGTCAAAAGAAAAATCAAATTCTCAAAGTACACGGCAGCTTTGTTTTTATGACAGTAGAATGCAAACAAGAGGCTTGTGGGTTCATTGATGAAATGAAATCCAAATTACCTCATAATTGGGTAAAAAATGCATAAAGCCTATATTTTGTGTTTAGTAGAGAATAATATAGTTTTAAAATAAAATCCAAAATATTAGTTTTATTATTTTTTATCAGTTTTCGACATTTTTTAAATATTCTTGATTTTATAGATCCCCCCCCCCTATAATCCCCAAAAACCCAGCGGGCCCCGGGGAACAAGGGTTTATTTTGGCCCCAGCCGTAAAAAAGGTTGAGTAACCCTGATTTGGTTTTAGGAAACTACGGAGAAATCACATTAAAATGTCGGGGGTACCAATACCGGATTTTGAGCCATTTTTACAATTTTGTAATACCGGTACCCAAAATTTCTTTTTTGGGATTTTAAAAATTTTAAAAAGCTCCACTATATGTTCAGGGATCGCCAAATAAAAAAAGGTTTTTTTTTAGTCTCCCCCAACGGGCGAAATTAATTTTTAAAATAAGTTGCATCGTACAATCCAGAGAAGTGAAAAAATATGTGAATCATCCAAGGAGGCGGGTCAAAACTATTCTATTACAGCTCAGAACGCTACTGCACTCGCGCAGGATTCATAGTCTGATATTCGTATCTGTGAAAACAAGGTTGTAGTTGTGAAGAAAGTGCAGAATATTTCGATATTTTTTAAACTGGTGAGTTTGTTATTCGCATTGTATTTGCAAATCATACAGTACAACTGATGCATTATGTTTTTTAAGATCACATTTCAAAAATTTGTAATAGTTCCTCAGACTGATTAGTGATATTTACACTTTTTTGTGATTTAAATAAATAAGATGTTCCTTTACTTTTCTGTGATCTTTATATACTGTTATAATTTATAAGTTACAATTTTTTTTCTATGATATTTACTCTCTCTAATAAAACTGGCAAATAAAACAAAGAAATGCATGTGTTTCTTTTTCTACAATTTCTACGACGGGTATTAAAACCGGTATCCCGATATTTAGATCTAAAAAGTACCGAATACCAGTATTGAACTTTTGGTCCGATATTCCTATCCCTAATCATGATCTATGACATAAGCGGATTTTTCGAGAAAGCACTGAAAAGTAGGGGAGGGGCTCCTACTCAAATCGTTCTTGGTGCTCCTTTTCAGTTAAATTCAACTTTTTCATACCCATTTTAACTAACTATACCTTATGGAAAAAAAATAAATTTATTACAGCATCACAAAAAACCTTTTTTATACAGAGATATATATATTTTCAATGGGATAGAATATTTTTTTAAACAATAAAAAATATTTCACTTTCTACACACTTTTTATATTTTAAATTATCAAATATTAATATTAAGAATTAAAATAACTAAAATATTTAGAATGTTTTTTGAAAAAAAAATCCACGTGGATTTACCGAATGCGTTATTTTTGATTAATTTGAAGGATTTAATAAATGGCAATTGTTCAAGAATAATCTGTAGGTCCCAGTCGTAAAATTCATAAAAAAATGGCAAAATAAAGAAAAAGTCCAATACTATTTACTGTTTTTTAACTAATGTTCTGACCTTCAAAAATAGATATAAAAAACGATTATCTAGAGAATTATAAATGACAATTTAATCATGCTATAATTTGAAGCTATCTGTAATTAAACATGTTCGTTGTAACAATTAAAGTATCGAGATTTATTAAACTTGTTTTTTACTTATTATAAATTACTACAAATTCAAATGAAAAAAAAGTAATTAAACTAAATAATTCTATAAGTTTAACCTATAAAAAGGGACTTTTATTTTTACTAGATTCACCATGTGTTTTTCATCGTAATTATTAGTTAGTATTACTTACAAAGTGTCGGATTTTTAAGTGAATTTATAAAAGTGTATATATTTATATCATTTTTCAAAATCTGTTTATTTAATCAAAATATGCTTACATTCATTTCAATGCACTTTTCACAAAGAGATTTTAATGCACAGATGTCTGTCTTAAAGAAATTCTGATCGTTAGAGTCGGTTGATCAAAAATCCAGTGAATAAGCTCGGTGCTGCAAAATTTCATGTTTTAATTAATTTATTTTCGCAATTTTTCATACGATGCATACGATCGATCTTTGTCATGGAGAAGTACTGGGCCGTACTCATTAACAAGTGATGGGCGTATATAATTTTCAGTTTTTCATGCATTCATCAATGTACTGGCAGTGTAATGCACTGTTGGCCACACAAAATGTCACACAAAGAAGGGCCAGAGATATCACAGCGAAATTTATTTGGCAGATAAAATGTTGTACAAAGATCAAATGATTAAAGTTACGCCACTTGTGACGTGTGTGGAGGATGATAAAATCAGTAGTTAGTGTAGCCGCCATTGTTGGCTATAACCGCTACCACACGCCTCGGCATAGAGTCAAAGAGGCTTTGGATGTATCCTTGGGGTACAGCAGCCACGTGGTTTCCACATATTGCCAAAGTTGATCTGTGTAAAAGAGAGTGGTGTTCCTGGATCAGTCGTTGTGCAAGCCTGGACCACACGTTTTCGATTGACGATAGATCGGGAGAACAGGCAAGGCCAAGGAATCAATTCAGTCTGATATGTAAAGAAGAACTCTTTAAGACTGCATGTTTTGTAGTATAGCGCATTATCATGATGGAATGTGGCTGATGGCAAGCTCTGAATGTATGGGAGGACCATGTCCCGCTCAGAAATGTAACGCGGTTCGGAAAATTTTACTAGGGGTCCGGCGGTGAAATAAAACCCTAAGCCATGATACCGGTGCAGGCCAGTGAAACGATACTAATAAATTCAGCAGCCTTTCCTCGGTGCCAAATTTTGCCCAAATCTGATTTTTCGGAAAAAGGATTCGTAAAATCACATTGTCGTTCCATTCCTTTCCATGTCCCCTCCCGCCCATTGACGGTGCGAAAACCCTGGGGTTTTTCGTAAAATAAACAAACAAGGACCCCGGGGACATTCCCGCGCCGGCGTGAATGTGAGCGGACGCCGAATGATGCGTAAAGGCTGAATCTGTTTGCATGTTCGTGATTGGCTGCGCGATCCTATTCCCCCTGCCCCAATCGCCGGTTCAAAAGGGGGGTGGCACAACAGATGGGTGCGTGGGCCCCCCTCGTCCATGTTTTTTTCCCATCCCCGGGGAAAGATCGCATCCAGTTGCTTGGTTTCGTTGAACACGGTGATCGATTTCTCTGAAGGATAGTTCGTAATCCCTACAGGCAACTATTACCTCGATCAAATTCAGAAACTTGGTCAAAAGACGCTTGATGTCTTTCACAAAGCATAAGTAAACGGCTTAAGCAAAAAAAATAAAATCCTCGCGAAAAGCAAATCTCCAGTCTGTTTCCCCATTATACAACGCTTGCGGGTGGTACTACGGTCGCCCGTGATGTGCGTCTGCGCTATAATGCTAATGATTTGCATATTTCATCGCCACCAACACATGATGTAAATTTCACATGGTTTGCATTATTCCTTCAGGGTGTTGCATATTGTGTTGCCAGTAGTGTAGATACAATTACATTCGTTTTCACCAATACTTTCAGAGCATAATTTTCACATATGTTTTGGGTCTTCCACGTTTTAATTCTGGAGGGAAAATTCACCAGAACAAAATTTTCAAACCAACTCTGTACTTTTCGATCGTTGATGTATTCTGCTGGTTTACATAGCGTAGCCTGCAGCAAAAAACCCCAAATTTATATCTTTTTTTAAAAAAATCACACTAATATAGGTTAAATTCGCCCCCCCGGAAATTTAAAAACAAATAAAAAAAATAGAAACAGAAAATCTTTGTTGAAAGGAGACTCTGGCAACAGACAATGCAATTATAAACGAGGTTAGGCCCAAACAAATTTAAAAAAAAGAAACATAACGAAAACAGGGTGACAAACGTTAACATGTGTCCGACATTTCAAACAGGCAAAAAAAACTGAAATATTTCTTGAATCAGAATTTATCATCAATTAAATTGTGCTTCGATTATTATTGTTGATTTGTTGTTGAAACTACAATTTGATCAACTTATTTTTGAAGGAATTAAAACTTGGGGTGTCTTTTTTTTCCTATAAGGAAAGCGAAATCTGTGACCTTTTAAAAACAAAAAACTTTCAAAGGGAAAAAATAAATTTGCTTATTTTTCTTATAATACTCATTTGATTGATATTTGTCATTTTGTCCTTCGCTTGAAAGTAATAATAAATATAATTGTTTTTATTGTGTTCCTTCCTCTCTGTGGTTCTACACATTTACAAGATTTTCCAGAATTTTAAATTCATCTAGCATATATATATATATATATATATAAAATTGTTAGATCCAACAAAACCTATATATTCTAATGAAATAGTTACATAGACTTTTTCTTATTCTTGTTTGCGTTTAGTACAATCACACAAAGAATTTGCATAAATTTATATTGAATGGTAATAAAAAAGAAGAATCATTTGCATGATTTTATTTAATCCAGGAAGAAATTATATAGAAGGGGTAAGGGGAGGGTTACACATTGCTTAAGTCTCATGATTTACATTCAAAAAAATATTTGAAATTTAAAACAGTGTATCAAATTATCAGTTAACTATTTTGTTTATTTTTCTTAGCTTTTAAAAACTTGTGATATATATTTTCATTATTGACTCATCTTCATACCATCAATTATATTTTTCACCAACTTTTCTTAAAGGGCAAAGCAAAATACCGAGAAGAGGTCCATTCATAGCCTATGAAATAGATTTTACAGTGGTTAGGTACACATCATAAATACACCATAATTTGCACAGTTTAAAATTTACTTTCTTTAATCTGGAAATGGCCATGATTCATGAGCAAATAAAGCTCAAAGAAAGCTCAAAATTTTCACTTGAAGAAATTAAAGCACACCTGTTTCAAATGCCTAATCCCAAGCACCAAAATTATGCTCCATTCCCTCTTAGAACTGTTTTTAAAGTCCAGATTTCAAAGTCAATTTCGCCCAGATGTCAATTTCTTAAGAACTCGCGATTTTAAATAAAACCAGAAAACACCGAAAGTCCATTCCCACCAAAAGCCGTAGGAATTGATTTTACCCATACATATTTCCATCAAAATAGGGATACCGCTTTATTCCTGTTCTCCGTTTCTTTTCTTTACTTCAATAAAGCGAGTAGATTGAGCTTATAAGGAGCCTTCAGTGCTTGGCAAGGCACACGGTATCCCATTTTAGAGCTGCTTTATCAATGTCCTTTCCATATAAAGTTGGAATCTCGTCTTCAAAAATTGGCTCTAAAATATTCTTCTGATAGTAGAGTGAATTAGTTTTGGCTTTAGACTTCTTTTGATTTTTAATTTGCCTTGTTAGAAAATCCTGCAACTATCATGAATCCCTTTCGGAACTTTACTGTACACTGACGAAGCCATTTCATACAGTCATTCTCGTCAACTAAGCAATAGAAATTTTATCTTCTTTTACTAGTCAATTAAAGCTATCTTTGGCTAATGTTAAAGAATAGGGGCCGAATTCGAAGTATTTTTACAGATATAAAAGTATTCAAACATTAATATTATATTCTAGCAACACACTAACCTGTAGAGAATCACTTATTTTATCATACTACTCATTTTTATCCGAGTTTTGACACATTTTTTCTTTTATAAAATGTGTTTTGCATTCTTTTCCTATACCCAAGTGATTTCACTAAATGAGCTATCCGAGCCACATGTTAAAAGAAAAAACTAATTATTTATGAAGTATTTTGAAATTTTAAAAATACTATATTGTAAACAAATGCATGAGTTACAATGTCACAAATTTTTACAAAAATTGAGGCATTTTTTCAGTCCGAAAATGTGCTCCGCGTCAAGTTCACGCTCTCGTACATATGCCGAAAACACAGTCTTAAATATGGCTATACCTCATCGAGGGTTACCTCAAATATTTCCATATTTCAACTATGTATTTTAACATAGTTTTCAGCAATTAGATTTTTTTTCAGCAATATGCTTTAAAAAAGGAGACTAACTTTAGGTTTAAACATCTGTTTTTACTTTAAGGTATCCGACTACGTTCGGAACCATGATTTTAAAAAAGCGCATAAATGCATAATTTTCTTGATATTTAGTGTCACTTAGATTAGAATACATGTATAAAATTGTTTTAAGGACATTATGACAAAAAAAATTTATTTAAATACAATATTTTGGCAAAAAATTTTAATCCTTTTTTCCAAATGTTCTCCTTTTGTAAAAAATGCTTCTATTGTATTAATATTTTGCCTGTATATAGCTCAAACCTCTGTACAGAGGCTCAACTGTGATTTTTGAAAAATTCAAATTATTTTCAGAGTTATAAACCATTGAAATAATTATCGGCGCATTTTCTTAAAATTTCTCCCTTCTGTTTTCGTAAAACATGGATAAACCGACTTCCAAGTTATGCGTTTCAAAAATTCTAGTTGAGCCTCTGTACAGAGGTCTGAGCTATATACAAGCAAAATATTATTATAACGAAGCATATTTTACAAAAGGAAACATTTGGAAGTTAATTTTTTCCCTTTTTGTTTTAAATTTTCATAATGTCCTTAAAACAATTTTTATGTATTCAATCATGTGACACTAAATATCATAAATTACCATTTACACACTTTTGCAAAATCACGGTTCGAACGTGTCGAAAACTAAATCTACGCAATGATTTTTGATAAGTTAATTTCAGAATGGAGTTTTTCAAAACTTCAAATCAGAATAGTAAGATACTTTAAATAGGATTATATATAAGCAATTAAAAACATATTTTTAAATATAATAGCTAAATTAAATTTTTTAAGTAAATGCTTAAATAAATGCTTATAGGTAAAACCTTATTTAGTAATTTCTGATACAAAAGTAAAAATGTTCTAAAATTTTATCAATTAAAATGAAGATACAACTGTTTAACATGCAAGGGTAGCCGAGTGTTCATGCCAAGGCGCAGTTTTTTTTTCCTAGACTTTTGTGTAATGCAGTAATTATACTCACAAGGAGTTTTCTGTATAATAAAGTTTAAAAATTAGAGAAATATTGATTTAAGGAGATCGTTTTTTGTAATGTCATTATATGAAATGTTTTTGTTCATTTTTATCACGAAACTAAAAGTTGTTTTGGACAAATATTTGTGACATCTACTTATACTAAACTAATTGTGAATTAATTTAAACCATTTACTGTAGTTCATATTTTAGTATTATAAAATTCTGTTTTCAAAAAAGAGCCCCAGGATTTGAAATAATCTTAATTTGATCACAATATTATTGTATAACCGCTATTGTATAACTGTAAATGACTGTCCAAAGCAGCAAAAGTGCTCTCTAGCGGGCACTCATCTTCAGTAGACAACGTGACCCCTATAAAAACCTTTCATATTCTTTGCCCATTATTTTTGTAACGATATATGTTTTCTTGGTGTAAACCATAACTTAAACTAATAAAAAATTGTTATTGTAAAGACTTCATTGAACCCAGCCTTGAAATTACCACTTTTATTTTAAGCTTTAACGTCCAATATTCTGTAATTGTAAAAAAAAATTATTAATCAGAAAAAATAGGTGATAATTTGTTTCATAGAAATGCCCAGCAAAATTACAAACATACAGTTGAATTTCGAAAAATAAATAGTCCTGGCATATCTGAAATTACAAAATGTTCCATAATTTTGTGAAAAAAACACATACAAGGACAAACACACATTTAACACTAAAAACAACCAAAACTCGAGAAAAGACTAAATTTATAATTCATATTTACGTTTATTATGATCTTAAAAATATTCAGGGGAAAAATAATGTTAACTATTATTGCAATTTATATTAAAATAAGGTGATTACGACGTATTTATTTCCCAACTCCGCACACATTTTTTACCTAAACAATAAAATGTTTATAATACTAAAAACCCCAAATATTTCTGACATCGAATATTCTAATTGAAAATATTGAAATTGAAAACTCAATTACAAAAGGAAAAGTTTTCCTTTTTTTGTACTTTTGAATACACGAATGACACATTTGTTGTCTCGAAAGCACGTTTCGTCCCATGTGCGTTTTTGTAATTATAATATGAAGAATATTCCGAAATCACCACATCTTTTAACAATGCACAATTTAACACGTTGTTAGGTGCAGGTTCTTCTAATTCATTCCACTTTCCTGTGTACTTCTTTGATTTCAACATCAGTATTTCAAAAACAATGAATGAATATCTTAGCCTATCAGAAGTAAGATCAATTTCTTTTTTTTTTTGTTACGAAGTGTAAAATTTCCATCTGTTTAAAACATCACTAGAAAAACTGGAAAATGTGTCCATTTAATACGTCCTACCACTTGCTCGTATTTAATTTAAAACAATGAGAATTTGTGATTCCATTATTATAATTATAATTACCATACTTTATTATTTTTTAGGTTGCAAGGTTTATCGATACAAGATATTAAATTCTCAATTAAATTTACGTAGGCAGAGAGAGTAATATTAGCTTTATACTAAGACTAACCGTTCCCCAAACGCTTCGCTGGGTATTTCGCTGGTTGTGTGACTATATACTAGTGCCAGTTTAAGCTCATTTCGGGCCCTAGGCACTAGCGGATCGAAATTTATAACCAGGAAATCTAGTTAAGTCAGAGTTTCTCAAATTGTGGGGCATGCCCCAATAGGGGGACATGATAACCTTATGTGGGGGCACGAGCATATCGAAAAGTTGAAAATAAAAGATTGTTTAAAAAATTATTAATTTATACTGAAAGGAAGTAAAACAAAATACATTCTGACATAATAAAAAATAAATACACATTTACGATGATATAATATACTTATAAATGTATCATACTGCTTAAAGAGTACTTAATAATTAATTTATCAATAAGTTAAATAAGTTAAGAAAGAGTTTAATAAGTACAGGTGACTCCCATGGGCTATAATCATATACAAAATTATGTATAAAATTTAAGGTATCCGACTACGTTCGGAACCGTGATTTTAAAAAAGCGCATAAATGGATAATTTACATGATATTTAGTGTCAATTAGATTAGAATACAATTCTGGTTTTTTAAAATTTGTTTTTAAGGACATATTTTAAAACCAAAAAAAAATGAAAATTTAAATAAATATTTGGAAAAAGGGGGTAAAACTTTGAATAACTTTTTTTTAAAAGGGTTCTCCCTTGGAAAAATGCTTTTATTTAATATATATTGTTAAAATCCAGCTCTTACAATCAAATAAGGAATTTTTCGGGAAAAATTTTAATTATTTTTAGGGGTTAAAACCGTTAATTAATTTAAATTAAATAAATTGATCTGTTGTCGTACTTTAAAAAAGGTTTAAGTTTATCATTTAAAAATTTGTTATTTGAAATTTAATTTCTTAAAAAATTTGTTAAAATTCATAATTCCATTTGTTCCACATAAAATATTTAAATAGATCCGATCTATGGTTTATTTTGTCAATAAAAAATTGAAAAATTTTTTGATTTAATACTATTTTTTAAAACAATTAAAAAACCTTTTTTTTAATTTTTTTTGTGAAAAAGCCTATTATAAAAAATTTTGCCAAATCCATTTACACCCACTTTTGAAAAATTTACGTTATTTCAGAGTTAAAACCTTGATTTAATTTTCGGTTTTTTAAAAGTCCCCCTTTGGTTAAACAGGTAAAGATTTTAGTTATTTAATTTAAATTTATTGGTTTGTAGGAACGGGGGAGGGATTTTTTTGATGAAAAGTTTTTAATTAAAACTTGTGCCTAAATTTTGAAAAATTTTGAGGAAATGCCAAAAAATTTTTTGGATCTAACAAATTTCCGATGTCAAATTTTTTCGGCCCGGAAGCGGCCAAATGGAAATTTTAAACCTGGTCAGCTTTACCCTTTGGCAACCTATAACCCCAACATACACTGTTTCGAAATTATTAACACATAAAGTGAGTATAAATGATGGACCCGATTTTAAAAAGTCATATTATTGAAATACTGGACGTAAGTGATACATGAATGTAAAGATAAATACACAAAGTTTTTTTTCTGTTACAAAAATGTTCGCTGCGTGACGCTCTTGTTACACGGCATACGTCTAATCCATAATCCAGTTTGTTCCGTATATTTTGTAGCATCACTCTATGAATGATTCTTAAAGCTGCGCAAATGCTTACTTGTCGTCCTCTGTTGTTTTTCGAGTCAATTTCAAAAGATACGGCTTGAAATTTAATCGTTTTTGATATATTTTCCATACTGTTTTCTGGGACATTCCCGGTTCAGGGGCGGCAAGTCTCATAAACTTCCTTGAATTTCGAACGAAACTCTACCTCACACTCTTCACTGCTTTTTCCGAGACGCTTGGCCGCCATCTGCTTTTTAAAATCGGGTCCATCTTCGTACTCAACATGTATAAATTTTACCATTAAGCTATCATGTGTATTGAAAAACATTTTTACAGACCTCGCTTATTATTTTAAAAAGGACTTGAATTTCTAAAACTTATTTCTTTTTTAAGCCTTCGCAGCCCACTTCAGAGTCGATTTCCGTGAAACCCGTTCTTAGCAGATCTCTACTCAACAAACAAAACGTGCTTGCAAAATTTCAAGCCTTTAGGTCAGATAATACGGAAAAGGAAATTTTTTATTTTTAATACCCTGTAACTTCCGCAACCCTTCACAAAAGTTAATTTCCAGAAAAATCGTTCTTAATGGATCTCTACTGAACGAAAGAGACACATTTTCCGAATTTCAAGTCTGGTAATCGAATAACACAAAAATGACACATTCGCAACTTCTTATGGAAGTCCATTTTAATAAAACCCATCATTAGCAGATCTCTACTCAACAAAAGAAACATGCCCATCAAATTTAAAGTCTGTCTGAAACTTCGAAAACTGAAATTTTTTATCAATAAGCCTCCACTACTCTTTTGGTTAAATTTTCCCCTTTTAAAACCGTTTTAATGTTTTCCACAAAGAAATATACTTGCTGATTTTCAAGTCTGTAAGTCTAATAGTTCAAAAACGGATTTTTTTTACAACCTTCTTGCCAAACCTTTGGTGCCACAGGTTATTTTTTGTCACTCGACCGAATTTCGATGAAAATTTTAACAAATAATTCTCGTGTTGGTTTAGTGGTAGGGTATAACGCCCTGTTAATACACGGGGGGCTTTTGGGGAGGACCTCGTAATTTTGAACCATGATCAAGTGATGAGGACGACTCCTGAGCTGACATCTCCCTCTCTTAACTTACACACCACATCAACGGGAAAACGTTTGTACCACACGTCAGGCCTTCAGAGGCACAAGCCTCAAACTCATGACACGCTGGCCACGATCCGATACCTTGACCACTAGGCTACCACGACTACCGTGTTGGCTCAGAAGGAGACGGTAGTGAACAATTAAAAATATCTTTTTTTTTTCATAAACTTTTTCAACACAATTTTAAAAAAAAAATTTACATGAAAAGAAATATAATAATAAAAAAAAACGTAGTAATATTAATTTCAACTAGATCAATCAATAAAATTGTTTCTGTAAGCATGCATATTTAGGAGTACAACATAAAACACTTTTTTAACTGAGGTTCTTAATCTCCTCACGAACTTCTTGATTGACTAATGTTAGGGGTTATCCACTTTTTCATTTAAGATAAGATGAAAAAACAGCAGAATTTTTTCCAGAGGATTCCCCCAAAATATATAAATAATAATAATAAAAAAAAAGATTATAAACTCTCTATTAGATATTTAGCAACGTGATTTTTATCAAAACTTTGACCTTTCTTTGGCTCTTGTACTATCTCACGTGTACACATTGACCGGCTTTTTTTTGTTAGAAAATTCCATGATAGATCTCAAACAATAATTATATTGAGGTCACCAACCTTTCTTTCAAGAGTGAACTTCTCTTCGAAAGTGAAAGGACTTTTCCAGACTAAAAATATTTTTATCTTTTCACTGCTTGGGGCGTCAAGTAACAATTACCTACCAACGTTTTTCTGTACGTAACACGTGTATTGCAAAATAGAGAACAGTCGGTATAGAACAAGATTGTACGTAACAAGCGTTGTTCAAAATAATTCTACTTTATGAGATAATTTTCAATGGTAATCGAACCTGTTTCAACTCAAGTAGCACTTTCACTCGACTGGGGAAAACCTGTCAATTTGGAGATTTGGTCTTCATATGTGGATTTTGGGACTATTATGCGTATATCCTTTGATTCGCAAGGTAGATAGGTTTTACGAAACATCGCACATATTGAAACCGTGTAAAACGATTTACAAGATTAAACAAAGGGAAAAAATAGAGGATTGGTTCATTAATTTTTTTAAGATACTTTTCAAAGCTCCTACTTTTTAAAAGTATTTTTTAAACGTAGAAAGCATATCAAAAAATTAACAACGTTTTTACAGATAAATATAACAAAAATAAAGCAAAAAAAGAAGTTTCAAGTAAAATTTTGAATTTTTTTGCCATTAAGGAAACATACCCATGTACATGTGATAGGATTCGGAAGGCTTCTCAAATGGCATGATATGGAATGTTATTATTCTCGAATAATAAGACAGTCTCAAATAGTATTTTAATTTATTATGCTCAGGTAAAGTTTAATAGATCTTGAACTATTCCAAACCCTGATCGTCACTTAACCTTGGTTGAAAATTACTAGGTCCGTCACCAGTATTTCTCTTGTTGCTTTATTGTGAAAGATTCATAAATACTCACTCACCCAATCCATGAATAAAGCACTGCAAGGATTGTACAGCAGATATATTTGTTGTTGTTGTTTACCACCTTCTTATGGAGTCCGATCGAGGCCCAGAAATTCATCGCGGCAAACTGTTAGACGTACGCTGTCGTTTGCCGTAGCTTTGAGCACCATACACGTGACAGTACGATTTGGCCTCAATTCTGAGGAAGAGCACCCTAGGGGTGGTCAGGGACCTCCCACCTCTCTTTCCCTTCCACCAACCTCACGAGAGGAATTGTGGCTCAATGGCTATTTAGAGTACCCCTATGGTGTAAAGGGGCTGTACATTTACAAACATTAATGCCTTCTCCGGGATTCGAACCCAGGCTCAACGTTATCGCAGTCAGCATCACGAACAACTATACCAGATGGCGGTGCAGTGTGTAGCAGGGGTCAGTAGAGAATCAAGCAAAAGTGAAAGCACGTGGGGGAATGGCGATTCCCGGGTTGGTTTTTCCCCCGTTAGTGGCAAAGTGAAGTACTTTGTGCAAGAAGGTTGTTTGAGATGAATATGTATATACATATGACAGATTCTCAACATTCAGTGATAATTAATTTTTATTAATGCTCAATAAAGTATTGTATTGTGTCATCCAAAACAATCGTGTATATAAAATTTCAGTTCAACTGAACGCATTAAAACGTGAGAAAAAAACCTTTTCAAGTTTTGACACAAGTCGCCAAAAATGATGCCACTGTGGCTGTGTGTGTATTTGTAATTCTTTAAATAATTAGTTTTAATCAATTAATTTTTATTAATTATAATTAAATTACTGTATTGCCATCTAAAATAATCATGTGTGTAAAATTTCAGCTCAATTGAGCGCTTTAAAATGTATTTTATTAACGATTGAAAATTCCACCAAGATAAATAAATAAACAACTAATTATTATACATAGAGAGGGTGAGCTAATTGCAGGAATTGAATAACGTTTAAGGTGCGGAGAATTCGTCCCACATACACACACATATATTTTTTCCTGCTTTTTAAGAATAAGTTTTACGATCAGATTTTGTAAATGAATTCAGATTTTCAACATGCAAAATATATTTCACATGGCAAAAGACTGTAATTGTGTTTCTTGTTCTGACTGCACATGACAGCATTACACTCCATTGTAAGGTTATTATGATCCCTTCTTTAAGTTTGCTAGCTTATGCAAAAATTTTAAGTGGAAAAATTGTTTGACTCTGAAACATGCCAGGATGAAAATGAACGATATAAACATTATAAATAAAATTTTTAGTATTAATGAAAAATTATAGTTTTTAAAAATTGAATTTTATCAAAATTATCTAATAAGTTTTTTTTATTGTGTTTTAATACAAACCTCTTACCTAAATGAGAACTTGATAGTAGATCAACAAGCACAAGATTAATGTCAGTTTGTTTTGAATTCAATGGAGAACATGTGACTGCTTCTGTCGTGAGATCGTCATGAATTCATTGACTTTTAATGACTTGACATTGACTTGACGCCCATTGACTTTTAATGCATTACTTTCTTACTAACTCTAAACAAGTAATATAAAAAAAATAAGTTAATTCCGACTTAGGTCAAGAAAGAAAAATTTTATTTTTGTTACTTTTTATTAAATTGACAGTTAATATATATATATATATATATTAAAATATATATAATTCAATCACAACACAGGAATCAATATAAGAAAAAAAAATCGAAACTAAATGAATCCTATAACATAAAAATCCCATTTCAGAATATCAATGGCGAATATAGAAAGACAAAATTCTAACGTTTTCAAACAAAATTAAAAAAATTTATAAAATAAAAATATATAAAATATCCAAGTGCAACCTCGGACTTAGGACCGATAAGTGGGGTTAAACTAGTTATAAAGTCATATGCATAAACATATATATATATATGCTAGTCATATGCATAAACATATATATATATATATATATATATATATATATATATATATATATATATAATATATACATATATATGCTTATCATATGACAGAATCTAATATTAGAGGCAAAACGGGATTTCATCTTCCTTTCTATATAAGGTATTGGGCTATATTTTTTTGTTTGTTTGTTTCTATTTATTCATTCATAAAATTTAATTATTTTAATAAAATAGTATAGTAAAAAAGAAATCACATTCTCAGAAATTAGGCCATCTCAGGTAGGATAGAAAACCACGACCTTTAGATTCAAAATCTAACGAGCTATCCATTGTGCTCCAAGGACACAGCAAACGATTTTCCTTTCTATATATGCCGTTGGATTATTATTTTTGCTACTATTTATTCATTTTTTATTTTAATTAATAAATTAAAATTTGAAAAAACTGTATTAACATCAAGTATCATCCACTAAAAGTTTTTAAAAATGTATTTGAACTTGAATGGATAAATAGTATTTTATGAACGATTGAAAATTTGAACAAGATATATATAGAGAGAGTGAACTCATAGTAGGAATTAAATAAAGCAGTGGATGAGTATCTTCTAATAATGCCAATTACTTCTTACGTGTTTTCGGAACAAAATTTTATTTGGAATCCCCCCGAACGTGACGGGAATACATTCATTGTTCTCTAAAATCCACACGATTTGATTGTTTTCCGCAAAATATTTGTTACTCTACCTCTATTTTGAGCTTCATAAAAGTGCTATTTTTGTGAATTACTTTGTTTTTCAGATACAATGAAAAAACAACTTTCTTCAAAGAAGTATTATTTAAATTGGCCAAAATTATCAAAAAAAAATTCATTTTTTTTTTTTTTTTTTTTTAGAAAACTTTTACTAATACTATTATATTTCTGTAAAAATTTCAGTAGAATTAACAAGTTATATGCAAAGAAACTTAACGTTATACTGAAAAGGTAGGATGATAGTTTTCTACATTGAAACCTAATGATATTCAAAGTCAGTGTCAAAAACGCAATCTAATAAATTAATTCTATATTGCACCTTAAATTGAAAAATTCTAAATGTTACGAGCTCTAACTTTTATAAGAGGTTCATATAACTTAGCCTGAATAGTTTTCAGTTCGCATAAGCATTTATTTTGATAAACATTTACAAATTTTGAAGTTATTAAAATTTTTAGACTTTTTTTCTCATAAATTTCCAAACTCCCCTTGGTGTCTTAAAACTTAAAAAATGCTCTCGAAAAAAATTATTTATTTTTCAATTCCTACTATTATATATATATACTATATGTATGTATGTTATTTTCTGGCAAAATGCTTACAACTCTTGTAATAATTGCTGTTACAACATATGGTTATTTTTCAATACTTTCTCTACATTGAGTTTAGTTCTGATTTATATATATATATATATAGTTCACACTCTCCCTATATATATATTTATATGTATATCTTGTTCAAATTTTCAATCGTTAATAAAATACTTTTTATTCATTCATTCAAGTTCAAATACATATTTTAAACTTGTACTGGATGACACTTGATACTTTTACAGTTTTTTCAAATAATAATTCATTAATTAAAGGAGGTGGGTAAAGATCGGCCTTTTTTAGCCCATCAAAATCATGAAAATTCAAAGTATTTATTGGAGCTATATTATGTTTATGTGAACTTGGTATTGATCTTTACTTTTATTCTAGAATAGTAAGGGGAAAAAATAGCAAGTCACATAAAAAAGTCATCAAACTTAGCAAATTCTTTAAGTTTTGTTATTTTAAGAGCTTTTTCTAACTTTACACTTTTAAAAAAAACATGTTAAGCGCTTTAAGCACCACTATATTTTTTTTTCTCTCAAATATTACAATAATAAGGCTTTTAAACTGACATTCATTTGTTTTGTTGCATCAAGCGCGTTGATGTGATACAAAACAAAATAGCTTGTCCGCGAATCGGTCAGACTGTTTGGAACTTTTAGAAGAAATGGACCTAGTACCTAAAATACCTTTATTCCTCGACAAGCAAGCACAGTTGTCTACAGAAGATGCTAACGAGACACGTTTGGTGACCGATTCGTTGGGTAGTTGAAGCAGTAAACGGCCAGCTCAAGAACTGGAGAGATTTAAATAATATTATCTCAAATGTCCAAATACCATGTATTGGAGATTATGTTAAAATCGTCTGTGCAATTCTTAATGCTTTTCACCCAATAAGAATTAACAATATTGAGGACGATAATGTAATTGCCCAACTAATACTAGATTTAGTGAAGAAGCCTAATTACTTACAACAAACAGTTGAAAAGAAAATGGCTGGGTAAGAAAAAGGGCGATATGGACTTTTTAAGTGACTCTGATCTTTCAGATTTTCCACGATTACCATGAAAAGAGCTACGATATTTAACTCTTGGGATATATCAGCTTAAGCAAAACTGATCATACACTTACAAACACCTTAATCAATCGGGGCTGTACTCTCTTTACGTAAATCAAGAAGATTCCTTAGTGGTTCGACTCCAGTTGAGATCACGACACACTTCAAAAGTATATAACATACGGATAAGAACAGGTGTAGGTCATAATCCAAACATTGAATGGTATTGTTAGTGCAAAAAAAGTTGGTGCTAGAGATGTTGGTTGTTGTGCGCATGTTGCATCTGTGCTTTGGTATTTGGGATATTGGCGCCATAATTACACCCAGACAAAAACACCAAGTCTTGGATATGCTGATACACTACAAGGCGTTGCTACTGAATGGTCCAGTGACGATTCAGCTAGCGAAAGCGAGAAGGAAATATAATCGAAGACATCTGTTACGAACAGTTTAACATTTTTTTTCCTGTTTTCTCTATTTAATAAAAGATTTTTTTGAAAGAAACCTAACATTTTCATTTTGACTGAGTATCAGTGATAAAAAAAATTACGCAATATGAATTTGCCGATGGGCGAAAGAAGGTCGATCTTTACCCACCTCCTTTTATTCTTATTTTTTTAATTTATTCTGCGTTATTTCAAACGAAGTTGAAACTAGCTACAACAGATGGCGCCAGTAAGTTTTTCTAACGAATTTTTTCATGGCTTCAAATACTTATTTTTTTATTCATCCACTCAAATTTGAATACATTTTTTTCCTTGTAGTGGATGACACTTCATGTTAATATTTTTTTTTCAAATATTAATTCATTAATTAAACTTAACTAACTAAAATAAAATTTTCTTTGTTGACCAAAGGAGGAATTGACTTATAATTTTTTTTAATTACTTGTTAGGCATCAATTTAAAAAGAATAATTCTTGATATTCTGAATAGGATCATAACTAGAAAAGTAAAAAACAGTTTTATTTATTTTTTCTACTAACTTTTGACGATATGTGCGCGTGTTTGAATATTTTTTGTAATAGAGTACTTTTGGTTCTTCATTATATAAATTTTTTCACCAAAACGTATTTTCGTTTCGCAAATTTGAAGAATTTTCGTCCTCCATTTCTTTTTGTGGATTCTTCCCCGAGGAAGGGGTGGTAGATTATTTTGATTTTGTGCTTCCAAAACGACAAAAAAAAGTGCTCGTTATTCGAATAAAAGTATTATAATAGTCACAAAAAATTTTAAAATAGATTTGGTATAATAATTTAGAAAAACAATTATTTTTGTAATTTGATTTTCTTTACTTTAATATAAATTGTCTATTTATATAACTTATCCAATGCATAGTTTTAATCGTAATTTACTTTAACTACAAAGTGTTAATCGTAATTTACATTAATTACAAAGTTTTAATCGTAATCGAATTAGAATTATCAAAACTTTTCTGGTGGAAATGAAAAAGTATGGGAAATTTTCTGTTGGGAAATTTGATTTTATAAGAAAGGCTACACTTGATAATTCAAAAGGTCGCAAATCTTCTGAGTCCCTGAACTAGATTTACACAAGGACAATTATTAATCTAACCGCAGCATCAGATAACAGAATGATACTCAAGTTGATACATCACTCTCCTAATTTTTTTTTATATATCATTCAATATTTGATTCGCAGAAATTGATTCCTTTTTTTCCCATCATTTGACTGATAATATTTAGTAGAATCAGTTTTGATTTTGTAGCCTTTAAAAAAAAATTGACGTTTAGATATCGTGTTATAAAGCAGTAATAGATCTAGCTGCAATATATATATATTGTGAAGCTACTTTATTGAACTTATAACGTCTATGCTATAATTCGTATCAGACATGTAAAACGATTCCATGTTAATAGTTTTAGGTTATATAAATACAAAAAGGGGTTGTAAGAATGAAACAGCTACTGGCGCTTCGCTCAATTATCAAGAACTGAACTCTATTAGAAAATCTATAAACCAAATTTATACTATAGCGTATTCCACCTAAGCACCAATGGTACACAGGAGCATCCTCTGGCTCTCTGCTGGATATCAAATGTGACCGTGACTCCCAGACTGTTCTGGCTAGACCAGGGGTACTCAAAATTTTTCTGCAGGACCGCATACATATGTTAGCTACTTCACGGGGGCCGCATTCGTATGATGGCTATTTCATGCGGGCCGCATAATGAGGATGAATGGAGGGCTGGGGAGAAATGCTTTAAAATGTGGAAAATTCATCAAAATATTGAAACTCCTATTTTGCTTTTTTTAATTATTATTTTTTTTGTATTTTTTTTATTTTTATTACTAAATTTTTCTAAATTGGAAGCATTTAAGAGTCATTCCTTCACAATTCCTGCATCAGTAAACAGTTTCCACATAATTAACAATAATATAACAAACTTCATAAGATGCCTTTGTTACCGCTGTGACACTACCACTGACAAAACACCTTTTTGCTGTTGTAAAGATTATTTAAAAAAAAGCCTGTTTATCATCTCTTGAAAGAGATCGAGGAAAAGTATCATTGAACACAATTCCTGTTTATTGGTATTTTTTAAATACAACACTTTTGTGACAAATCAAACAATTACTGACCCATGCTTGTTTTTCACTACAAAATAAGCAGCATCCCAATCTTCTTGAAACAACCTATTTTCTACGAATATTTTTCGCTTATAAGATATGAAAGAAAGTTAAAAATTAATTAAACTCATAAAATGGACGCTGCCCCACTGTTTTCTATTATCACTTATTAGAAAAAATATCAACTCGCACCCATACGACATCAACAGCAGAAACCAAATTTGATATATTTGATTTCTTAACAAAGAATTTCCCGCCAAATTTTCATATATAAATGAATTTCTCAGAACAATAGGCCATGACCCGGCCACTTAAAAAGGCCCGGTGGGCAGCAGGTTGAGTATCGCTGGGCTAGACTAACAAGTGGCCACTTGAAATGTCTTTCCTTTGAAAGTGGCGGAAAACTCTACCGCACAATTGTAAGAAATGCTGTGACCATCACCGGATCACATTCCAAGATGCATCGAACTTTCTAAGGATACTTAATATCCATTAACCTTATTATTATAGATTTTTTTGGTGCTCAACAACCTTCAAGAGCTGAACCAGCATATGTCAGATCGTTCAAGGATAAAAAAAAGACATAAAAAAAATGCAATATTTTAAATCATCATATTAGTAATAAATTTTTAAAAGAAATTTTCTAACTTTGAATATCCTTGATCTGCTTTATTAATTATATTAAAGAATATATGTAGTATTAGTACGATTCTTATTTCAACATATCGTCTTTTAGTTGCTCAGTGTTTCAGCCGCAATGATTAGTGTTCAATGTGAATTATCAAAAGATGGTTCCAAAATCGAGTTTTTGAAAGTTTTATTTAAAAGGAAGAATGTGTCTAAAATAAGTGTTTTGAAAAACAATTAAAGGCCGATAATTTCTGCCGACTTCTGTGTTTATACGATTTTATACGAGGTTGCATGCATTTTTCCTCAAAATGTTATGCATAAATATACTAACAGTACGTTCAACAAATTCTCTTGAGTTAATTTTTCCTCAATTTATTGAATTTTGATCTAGAACTTTCCGTTGTGTTCACCTGATATGAAATCTTTGACGTAACGATAGAAATTAAGAACGCGAGAAGCATGCGTTTGAATGAAAATTTATAGTAACGAAGCTAGTACCTGTCTCAAAAAGGAGGGCTTTATAATTGCTTTTCTAAAAAATTATTTCCTTTGTTATATAATTATGAAAACTTAATAAAACATAATATATAGCTTTGTTATATTTCACAGTTGTCACTTAATTTCAATTTAATGAACCTCTAAGGAAAGAGAATACTTTGAAAATTCACGAAATATAATGAGAGCCATTTTATTTGCTTATAAACATGTCAATATTTGGTCTTTGAATACGGTAATTATTTTTGATAAAGTCACATGGGAAAATTAAAAGGAGAATCAGATTGATTTTCTTTTGATAAAGAAAACATATAACTTTTCCTTTTTATATAAAAAAAAAGTAATTGTCTCATATTTTCTTCTGGGGGAAGGTACAGTATATTCCAGGAACTTTACATAACAAAAACGTCATCAAATTACGGAGAATCATTTAACAATATTTATTACCAAACTTTTAAAATGTGCCTGGTTCGAAGAGGAAATAACAGAACTTGCAATCTACTCATTGATTTAAATGAAATGCAATAAATTTCGAGTTAACAATTGTTGCATAAAACAGAAGAAGTTATGTCGTGAAGGAACTGGTGATAACACACAGTTACGGTAACCGCATAACAGAAAAGTAACATAACATTTGTAAATGATCTTTTTGCTAAGTTTCCTCGTGCTCTTAGGAGACATTCCGTAAATCTGTTGAAACCTCATGAGACAAAGCATAAGTCAACTAAATGTTTTTCCAGAATTAAAGTTCTAGAATCCTCGTGATTTCCTTTAAGTAGTTTTAATAATATAATTCGTTGCAACATAATCATATGATCATGTTTCATTCGATTTGTATGAACGATCTGTTAATTGACAAAGGTAAAAAATAAATGCAAAAACAAACATTTTAAAGCCAAGTCCTACTTAAATCAACAAAGAATTTTTTTTTTATTTTAGTTACTTTATATTAAGTAATTACACTTGATATAAATAGGTACATACAAATGACAAAATCACAATATTATATATATATAAGTGGCAAATTAGAAAGCAATTTTCCATTTTACTTTCTATATAGGTTGTTGGACTATTATTTTTTGGACTATTGTTACTAATTATTCATTATTAAATCACATTCTCAGAAATTAGGCCATCTCAGGTGAGATTCGAGCTCACAACCTTTGGATTAGAAGCCCAACGCGCTATTCATTGCGCTACAGGAACACAACGAGCGATTTTCCTTTTCATATAGGGTGTTGGACTCTTATTTTTGTTTTTTACTATTAATGCATTAATTAAATTTAATTAATTAATTAAAATTTGAAAAAAACTGTATTAACATCAAGCGTCATCCACTACAAATTTACAAAAATGTATTTGAACTTAAATGGATGAACAAAAAGTATTTCATTAACGATTAACAATTTGAACAAGATATATATAAACATATATGTAAAGAACTATATATATAGGGAGAATGGGGAACTAGTAATATAAATTGAAAAAAAATGTCTCTTATTTTATAGAAGAATACGTTAATTTTTTTCGGTATATTTTTGTTCAATTTTTACTAGTAAATTCAGTGATGTTTATTAAGTGTCTATTAATAAGAGGAGTTTATTAATTCATATTTTCATGTTAGATACATTATAACCATGATTCGATATAATGGGTGTTTGATATCGGAGCAAACACACGTTTTATATTTGAGGCTTTTCTTTTGAAATATTCCTTGCTTATTCCACTGTTTGGAAAAAAAGTCAAATTAAGTATCATAAATACACACTATAACAAAACAAAAAAATTATACACAAAGAAGGAGTTGGGATAAGAATTGGTGGATGTGAATAATATACATAGAAAAAACAAACGGTTAAAATTTCCGAACAATTGAATGGTTATTTCAGAGTTCGATCGTTTTAAAGGAGTAAGTCAATAAGTCGTTGGTCCACCTCTGGCCTGCATGCAAGCTCTCACCCGGCATGGCATGAACTGATAAATTTCCCGAAAGGTATCCTGGGGAATTTCATGGAAAATTGTCTCCAACTGTTGGGCTAAATCATCAACACTCCAGGATGGTTGTAATCGCATTCCCATAACATCCCAAATATGCTCTGCGGGAGAGTTATTAGACGACCTAGCTGGCCAAGAAAGTGTAGGGTAAGCTTGAAGACAATTCATAGCAACACCTGTCGTGCATTATCGTGTTGAAAAATAAGTCCTGTTAAAATGGTCACCCCGCGTTGTTCATTAGAGTGTTAAGGTTGAAAGGATGATATATATATATATAAGCCACATTCAAAATAACTTCTATTTATTCACAGTAATCAACGACGACACAAATTCTAAAACCCAAGTTAAGAAATGCACCAATTACTAAATAAGGAAAGCTATATATATAGCGAGGTAGACGAGATATTAGAAAATTTAAACAATAAATTGGATCACTTACGTCCAGGCAATACACCTAACTCCAACGACCTAATCCAATTTAATCCTTAATTGACCAAATCGTCAATTTTAATATTACACAAAAAAGCTACGAAGTGCTCACGCCTCACTTTAGGTTAATCAATCACTGCTATCATATAGCTGTCTTAACCACTCTCTAACTCGAAAGTTTAATATTTATAAACAAGTCTTAATTTACGTAATCACATCTTCTTCTTCGGAAGAAAGTTTATAATAGAATAATTTTAAAGACCTAATATTCCCCAAAAGGACTATTTGTGAAAAGAACGCTGATAGACCCGTTACACTGTGTGTCGTAAATAGAACAGTAACACAACCGGTCGTAAGATGTCGTCAACGTATCACTATGCTGGCAATGCTTCAGAGGAGTGACTATCAAAGATGATGAGACCCCAAACCCTAACGCCCTGTTGTGGACCCGTGTGGCGTGAGATAGTTAGGACAGGATCCCCACGCTACCCTGAACGTCTCCAGACACATCTGCGGTTGTCGTGAGGGCACAATTAAAAATGGGTCTCGTCAATAAAGACTAAGCGTTCCCAATTAGCGCAGTTCCACGTTGATCGAGCACGAAGTCATTGCAATCGGACTCTACGGTGTACAGGTGTGAGAAGTAAATGGCGTAACAGTCGACGGGAGAGTAAATTCTGCTCTCTCAATCGTCTGTGGAGAGCCATGCTGGTCACTTTTAAGCTGGCCTCACGGTGGATAGTTGATAATGACGAATCTGGTGTTGTGACAGCTTCTCTGACACACACTTAATGTCCTGGGCACTGTACAATAGTTGGTCCCACCTGTAAACCATTTAAGTGGAAAGTATACAGCATACGTTGTCGAATAATTGTGCAAATGTTAACCTGTAAGAAATAAATGTGAGTGACTCATAATCTCACAAGCCTATTCAACTGACGGCCACCTTTCGTAAAATGAGGATGTATAAGGGTTAACCTAGGTCTAGACACAGAAGAATGCCGCTGTTATCAGTTGGTATACAGTTCGAAATTCCCAATTTTTCGGAGAATATGCACAGGAATAACATTTGACGATTAAAATAATTCGTATCATAATATTATTGAGCCGGAATCGAGAGCGAGATAAGGCCCTTGGCCGGGCCCAGTTGGCCCATGCCTTAAGACGTTTCCGAGTCTCCACGCATCATATCTAAATACAAAAAAGTATATCTTGGATATGAAGCACCTATCAAAGAAAGGGCAATGATTTTATTTACTTGTTGCGTGAAAAATATTTCCGTTTCAATAATTGGATGATACATCGCATTCTACGAAATCATGTATTTTTCATCGATAAAGTTCCAAGTTTATATTACTACATTTATTCGATAATTTTACAATGCAGGCTAAAAACTATTCAAGTATGTTATTGCGGAAAGAGTGCACATTTAAAATTGAGCCGCTGTGATGGTAACAAGCATAAGAACATGAATAATGAATTCTTGCTCTTAAGATACTTTTTCTGTTTACAAAAAGATTCAAGATCAATGCGTTCTTATTGAACACTTACAAAAATATTTTAGTTAACTAATTGGCGATTCATCCAATCGTAAGACAACAAGGGAACTTCGTAAGAATTTTTTAAAGCGTAAAAAAGTCATTGTTTTCTTTATTTCCTTTAAACAGTTTTTAAATTGGCATCAATGTATGTTGTTTGATTCTTTGACACAATAGGGTTTAACAAACTTGCTCAAAAACAGATTCATGTAATGATCATGTTTAAAATAGGGTATCATCTAACTGTAACTGCAGTAGGAAACAGTAACTGTACACTAACTTTACAGAACAATAAGAATGATATCATACATTGTATGTTAATTATTATTTAAAGTTGAGATTGGTAGTTTTTGCATCCGTAGAACCACATTGAGTAAAAGAATAGTAAATTTATTTATTTATAATCAAAATCAATACAGTTACCATTTTCAATGAATTATATTTATACACAGTCGAATCTCTCTGTAAATATCCCCAAAACAATAATATACACTGCTAGGCAGCGTAAATGCAACACCCTGAAGGAAGCATGCAAAAAACATGAAATTTACAACATGTATTAGCGGAGGTGAGATAAGCAAATGATTAGAATTTCAGCGCAGGCACACATCACGCGCGCCTGTGGCGCCTCCTCAAAACGCTATTTAAGGCTTGGAGATTTCGACAATTTCAAGTTCGGCAATTGTGTTTTTCTTGTGGTTTTTTTCAAAAAACGATCAGTTATGTCTCGAAGAAAACTGCGATCAGCTTTTGATCAAGTATCCGAATTCGACAGAGGAAGGATAGTGGCCTAACGAGATTGTGGATTGTCTTTCAGGGAAATCGGTAGTCGTGTTGGACGAAACCAAACAACTGTAATGTGGATATGTGATCGTTGGATGCAGGAGGGTACGACGGACCGACGTGGTCGATCGCATCCACCTCAGTGCACCACTTCACGTGAAGACAGGCAAATAAATTGTGCGCATGGCAGTGACGGATCGTTTAGTCACATCACGAACATAGCCAGCACATTGAGCCTGTACCACATCATTCAGTGTCTGCGCATACCATTCGACGCCGTTTACAGCAGAGGGGTCTGTCCGCAAGACGTTCATTGCTTGGTCTACCCTTGACGCAGAACCACAGACGTCTCAGCCGCCAATGGTGCGATGAAAGAAGGATGTGGGCGGCAGAATGGAATGTAGTTGTCTTTACTGTCGAGTCACGCATCTGTCTGCAACACCCCGATGGTCGGATTCGAGTCTGGAGACACTGTGGAGAGAGGGTGCTGAACAGCTGCGTTATGCACCGCCACACTGGTCCTGCACCGGGTATTATAGTATGGGGCGGTATTGGATATCTCTCTCGCACACCTCTAGTACGCATTGCCGGTACTTTAAACAGTTAGCGCTACATCTCCAAGGTGTTGAAGCCAGTTGTCCTTCCTTACCTTCAGGGCTTGGCCACAGCCATATTTCAACATGATAATGCGTGACCACACGTGGCACGCATTGTCCAAAGGTTCTTCGTCAATCACCAGATTGAATTGCTTCCCTGTCCAGCTCGCTCTCCGTATCTTTCGCCGATAGAAAACATGTGGTCCATGGTTGCTCAACGATTGGCCCAGATTACACCCCCAGCTGCCACACCAGATCAACTTTGGCAACGTGAGGAAGCTGTTTGGTCTGATGTACCCCAAGAACACATCCAAAGTCTCTTTGAATCAATGCCGAGGCGTGTGGCAGCGGTGATCTCCTACAATGGCGGCTACTCTGGCTACTGATTCTGGCAGGAACCACACTTCACAGAAGTCTATAAATTTAATCATTTGATACTTGGTCAACATGTTATCTACAAAATAAATTTTGTTGGGCTATCTCTTGTCTTTCTTGGTGTTGCATTTACGGTGGCCACAGCAGTGTACTTCATGACGTTTTTCAGATGCAAAAATACAGTAAAATCTCGACACATTTATTATACACCCAGTCTTATAACACTTAGAACAATCATAATAACTTACTATTTTTAAAATTTTCTCAGATCGTTGGAAAAAAAATATTGCTAACAATAATAATTAAAGGATAAGTGAGACGGAATTTAGTATTATTTAAGAAAGTGTTCCTCAATTGTATTTAAGAAATTTGAGACGCAATATATGTAATATTTACCTACTAATATCTTAAACCTTTAATAACTCCTAAGAAATAACCGAGATAACTGAATTAAATTATATAATTATGCTTATCAATTCATCCTTATGTGCATAATCTTGTAATTTATAGATATTAATGTTGAATTGTTTACTTTCTGGAAACCACATAAACTGAAGGGGAGTTGGAAACCTCTCTCTGTATACTGACAATGTTAAATTGGCTGTTTTCGATGTACCTTTTCTCAACATCCTTTATATGTATATGCTTGTGAAATTTTTCATACAATTTAAGTACACCTTTCTCATTATACTAAAATGAGCTTTTAGCTAATTTTGAATTTTTTCATAATTTATGAAATATTTTATCAAACATTGCGAATTTGATCAATTTTTCACATAAAAAATTTGTAAAAAATAAATTTTTGAGTTTTTTACAAAACGCTCACTTCCGTATACATTAGCCATCATTATAAATATTTCATAATAAATTTACATACCTGTGAACAGTAGTTCCTCAGAAAAGGTACATCGAACCTCAAAATTTACTTTTTGAGATAAATTGATTTTAATGTATACAGTGAGGCTTCTAACCGGCTAGTAAATAAAAAAAATGAAAGGCTCAATGTACAATAAAGGATACATGTTTTGGTTAAAATCAGACGTTCAACTTTTAAGCAAAAACGAAGTACTTTGTTTACATTTTTCGCCATTCAAATGGGCGTGGCCCAGTTTCAACGATTATTTAAAAATAGGTTTTATAATGGCTTTTAATTACCCTAGAAGTCAAAGTAAAGTATTTTTAGAAAGGGTAAAATCTATACAATTTGATAATGTAAAAATCTCAAGTTGTCAAAAAAAATAAGATTTTAGATTCCCAACTGCCCTGAAGAAGCCCGGCAGTATGGAGAAAATAGAGGCTCACGGTGAGATCACGTTCGTTCATTTAATAAATTAGCGGGAAAAGGGGGAACTTCATTAAATAGTTGTTGGGGAAATGAATTAATCAAACTAGACACATGTCTCTCGCTGCAGATCTTAGACGTAGAATACCATAACTCACGGATGATGCTGTCGCAGTGAAAAAACAGATGGCCTTATCCCAGGGGTCGGCAACCATTTAGTTGCGATGTGCCAAACTATTCTACCATATGATACAGTGTGCCACACAGTCAGGGAGGTCTTAAGACTTCTTGAGACCCTGGGCCCTTACAGAAATGTAGGCCCCTTCTATTTCCCTTAAAAGTTGACAGTACATAGCATACGTTAGCAAATACTCGTACAAACAGTAACCCCGAAACAAATGTGCATGACTTGCAATTGCACAAACCGGCTCGACCGACTGTCGCTTTTTGATTGAATGAGTAATAAGAATGTATGGTGGCAGGCCTAGACCTGTACATAGACGACGATCATCACATCTAGCCAGTTGACATATCATCAAAATTTCCAATTTTTCGGAGAATGCAACCGGAAATAAAGTTTGATCGTTGAAGCTATTCGAATTATGATGTTGTTAAGGCTGAGTCGAGAACGAAACGAGGACCCCATTTGGGCTAAGGCCCTGGGCCCGGGTCCAGTTGGCCCATCCCTTAAGACGCCCCTGCACACAGTAGAATATTTTTGAAACTTTTCGGTTCCCGCGATAATGAATACAGAGTTAGAGGTCATTAATTTAGATTTACAGTTTTATTATATATTAATTTTGTGTATCATTTTTAAAGATATTTCTTTGCCTAAGAAAATAAACAGCAAAAAGTAAAACTAAAATAAAGCAAAATTAAAAAATAATAATTATATATATGCTACGTATTTTTAAACATATTTTTTTTAAAATAAGAAACACACAACATAAAATATAACATTTCCCTTCATTATAGTTAAACAAAAAGATAAATAAAAAAATTTTAATGCGAAGATAGTGCTCTACTATCATATCGCAAAGTCAAGGATCAGTTTCTTTGCACACTCGAAATATCTTTTAAATAAGGAAACAATTTTTACTTAGATATGTAGAACTAAAAAAGAGCACATGCAATTTTCTCTCTTCCAACACAATTAAATCTTTCCAGCAATAACATTCAATAATTTACAAAATAGCTGTAAATGATTCTGAAGATGTTTGTCAAATCAGGTCTATTACAAATTTATCAACTTCCATCCACTCAAAAACTAACAAATTTGTAGAGTAGTGCAGAGTGCCAACGAGAATTGTACCGCGTGCCACGTGTACCATCGGTTGCCGACCCTTGTTTTATCCTATTAGGCATGGCCATCCAAATGCTCATGAATGAGATTGATCTCAGTTACAGTGATGTATGTGGGAAATTATACATGCCAAAGGTGTCAGAACGCTAAATTATACGATTAGTGCAAATACGGTGTAACATGTCAAATTGAATCTATTAGAACAAGACAAGGATTCTTTTTTGATCACCTAGTAGCTACAGCTGAATCTTGATTCTTTCGATATGATCCAGAGACTAAAGAAGTGAGGGAGTGAATATTAACATCGCACTGATCAGCTACTCAAAGGCTTTTGGTGACGGACCTCGTAATTCTGAACCATGGTCAAGTGACGAGGACGACACCTGAGCTGGCACCCACCTCTTCTAACTACCACACCACACCAAGGGAAGGACGTTTGAGCCTCGACAGATAACGCGCATTGCCTCCTTACACGATGGGTCTTCAGGGTTACTAGGCTCGAACTCATGACACGCAGGTCAAGAATCCGTGACCTTGAAAACTAGGCTACCGCGGCCACCCATTAGCACCATGGTTCAAAATTACGAGGTCCGTCGCCAAAAGCCCTCGCGTAGCTGAACAGTGCGACGTTAATATTCACTCACTCACGCCACCCATTGGCCCTCAAGCAGCTCCACAGTGTGACGTTATAAAAGCAATCAATCAATACAGAGGTGTCAGCTTAATGTATATCTTGTCCCAATTTTTCCTCAGTGTACAAGCATTGAGTTAAATGTATTTTCTTTTTTAACGATTCAATTCAAAACTCTATTACACGTTAAACCACATCCAATAAATTAACCTTGAATTTTAATTAAAATCAAGTATCATCCTCTACACGGATGGTTTTCAGTAACACTAGGGCTCGAACTCGTGACACGCTAGCCACAAGTCCATGACCATGACTACTAAGCTACCACGTCCGAAAAAAGGGTGAAAATTGTTCCTAAAAAATCATGTGAATCGGTATCGCAAGAACTTCTATTTTTAACGACTCACTACACCTTACAAACTCGGTCTTCGAAATAATTTTTTATTAATAATTTCTAATTAGTTAAAGATTCAAAATAGCTTTCATTAAACTAAAAAAGAAACTCTTATACGTATTAATATATTGGGGTATCTCTTATTAATATTGATTGATTTTCAAATAAAACTCATTCAGTTTAACATTTAAAACCAAACAAACAAACAAAAAGTTTTTTGCATCAAGTAGTATTCACTTGTAAAAAAAGATCAAAAACATATCGAATAAATATAATGAAGTTCTCAACGACATCCCAAGGATGCAGATAACGAATTCAGGTCAATTTAGAGCAGTTCATTAGCTTCCATTGTAAATCCGAAAGTCAAGGTGATTGAATAGTCAAGTCGAAGAAAGACTAGCGCAACATCAAATATCTATCTCGCGTATCGTAACCTTCCAAAGCTTTCGAAAAAAACACCCCGTGAAATGCCTTTGTGATCCGTTCTGGATTATCTGAATCTTTTATTTATAGTATTTAGATGTCATCGAATCCATTTTTCTCAAGGTTCTGCGAAAAGAAACGTGAGAACATGTACGTGTTGTAAATATGATACCATATAGGTTATCGGTCAAGACGAGCTGATTTTTTACAAATAATAACAGCATATAACATTTGAGTCATTTTTTTAGGTAACTTTCTTTCAACTGAAAATGATTTTAAAGTAATTATAAATTCAACTTGAAAATCTCTTTTCCATTTAAAGAAGTTTAAAAAAATTTTCATGGTAATTATCGAAATCATATTTCCGAATTAATGTCCATGTAAATCAGAGGTTCCCAAACTTTTTTCATAGACCTCTTGCCGCATGTTTTCTGGTTTTAGGTAGCCCCTGCTTACCTAATATTGAATTTTTGTAAATTTATCAACTTACTTTGTGACAGCTGGTATACAGCTATTTACTTTAAATAATCTCTAACTGTAGTAAAGTATAGAGCTTAAAACTTAAGAAACACACATGTCAATTAAATAAATTAAAATTTAACGAATACGTAAAATAATTGATCAACACTCAAATGCTTTTAATGGAAGGGATGAATCGGGTACTTCATTAATAAATTTTTAAACATTTTTCATGAATCTTGTCAGGTTTAAACCTGTTGTTGTTGTTGTCTCATGCCACCTGCCTGACATAGTCAGATCGAGGCCCAAGAATTTCATCATGGCAATGGGCTAAAAGTACGCCTGTCGTTGGCCTTGAGCAACACACAGGTGACAGTACGATTTAGCTCGGTGAAATTCTCGAAGGGACATAGAACATTACGATAGATGGCGACAACACCTATCTCCACCTCCACAATTTAGGTATGGAACTGAATTGGAGGGAAATTTTCTCCAGTTTCCTGCACTCATGATTCAGTGACTTTCGGGATCCACTGATTTAACGAGCACGTGCTCCGCGTGTACTCGGAGGGTATTTGGGGGTACGGGCATCGAACCCAGGCCTTCCGGTCCGGAGTCCGGTGCTCTAACCCGGCTACCCACGGTTTAAACCTAAATCTCCTCGTTCAGTAGTATCCAGTCTTTCCTTTTTTACTTCGGAGATAAGCAACCGCGCTAAAACTCCTATTCTCTAGGAAAAGCAATTAAAAAATTTTTCACGATACTCCATAATTCAGGATAACAGGAATGTCTGTTTGAAGCCAAAATTGCTGACATACGTTTCTAAACTTTACTTTAAGTTCTCCGTTAGGGCCTATTCCAATCAGTTCCTTTTGTAATATGACATTTGTTTTTTCAATTTTTCCCCCAATGTGACCATAAGAATTGCATTATTACCATATTATTACCGTGGTATTACCGTAGCCAAAACATTCTCAAACCTAGTTTTAAAATCGGAATAAAGAGCATTTAAATGGTAAACGTAGGTTAAAACATTTTTTCCCGGCAGATAGTCAATAGTCAATTGAGAAACTGGGAAAATTCACGACGACCAATATTATACTCCTTTAGCTTAATTCTGGCAAAGAACGCTGAAGTGATGGCCCTTGTTTTCATAAAATGTATGCTGTCACCTTGTAATTGCAAATTAACCTAATTAAATTTAGTAAATAAATCTGTTAAACAAATTTTGTTTTCCATTTGATTAAATTTTCTTTTAAAATTAAAATCAGAATCTGTCTTTATCAGAGCCACTATCGTAGACTCCCATTTACAACTCATGGACCCCAGATTATTTTTTCACTGTCGTAGACCCCTTGCAGGTCGTCGTAGACTGCTGGGTGTCGATGTAGACCCCTTTGGGAATTACTGTTGTAAATTAATTCAATCGCTTGAGTTTTGCTGATATGCAATGCTATGTGAGTGAGAGTTACATTAATATAGCCTCTAAAGTAACACGAGAGCTCTTGGTGACGGTCCTCGTAATTTTGAATGACTTTTAGGACTGGCACCCCCTTTCCAAGACACTACACCACGCCAACAAAAAGACTTCCAACTTCAACGTGGTCGCAGTAGCCTAGTAGTCAAGATATCGGCTACTACGGTATCGGTTCATAGCTGGCATGTCACGAGTTCGAGCCCAGTACCACTAAAGATCCACCGTGTAGGGGAGCGATGCACGTTAAATCTGTTGAGAGCTCAAATGTCCTCCCGTTGGTGTGGTGTAGTAGTTAGGAGAGGGGAGTATGCCAGCTCAGGTGTCGTTCTCGTCACTTGACCATGGTTCAAAATTACGAGGTCTGTCGCCAGACGCCCTCGTGTACCAGAACAGTGCGACGTTAATATTCACTTACTCACTCACTCCAATTTCAACGTCCTCTACACGGCGGGTCTTGAGTGGCTCTATGTCTCTAACACATGGTACGCCTATCACGAATATGTGATAATGACCCTCTCGGGACAGGACGATTTAGCTCAGTTCCGGGGCCGTGGGTAGCCTAATGGTTAGAGCATAGGACTCCATACCGGAAGGCCTGAGTTCGATGCCCGATGCCACCAAATACCCTCCGAGTACGCACGGAGTACGTGCTCGTTAAATCAGTAAGTCTGAAAGTCTTGTGAGCAGTCGCAGCTGAAACCACGAGTGCCGGAGCTGGAGAATATTTCTCCCTCCTCCAGTTCCATGCCTAAATTGTGGTGGTGGAGATCGGTGGTGTCGTCATCTATCGTAAAGAAGTCCAACCTGTCTCACAGGCTATGACAACATTCATTCCTTCCCTTCGGGAATTTTGCCGAGCTAAATCGTACTGTGACCTATATGATGCTCAAGGCTAAGGCCAACGACAGGCGTACATCCATCTAGCCCCTTGCCACGATGAATTTCGTGGGTCTCGATCTGACTATATCAGACAGGTGGCATTAGAAACAACAAACAACAGTTCAGTTCCGACCCAATTTAGAGGGAGAATACCCTGCGGGGTCAGGGGCCTCCCACCTCTCTCTTCCCCTTCCATCAATCTTACGAGTGGACTTGCAGCTCGACGGCTCTTTAAAGTATTCCCATGCCGCAAAGGCACTATACATTTAAAAACACCCATGACTTCTCCGCGATTCGAATCCAGGCTCTATGACACAGCAGTCAGCGTCGCTAACCACTATACCGGATGGGCGGCTTAAAACATATTTACTAGATTCATAACATATTATAAACAGTTTTACTAGATTCAGTTATATATAATTTTACGTTCATAAACATCTGCATATTTTTCTCAATTTTTTTAACGTATTTTATATGATTTTAAAAATTTCCCCTACCAATGTTGTTATTTTTTAACAAACTTTATTTTTAATAAAATAATTTTTTTTTCTTATAATACGTTTAAAAGAAAAATAAATATGAAAAAATTAGTTTCAACTTTCTAAAGTAGATAATAAATAAATGTATTAAAAATATTTACTTCATTTTTGTGTTGTAAAATATGATTCGTAATGTTTGCAGACAATTTTTTTAAAGTTGAAGTTATTATATTTTGTGAAAATATATATATAAAAGAGTTAACTTATATAAAACTATGGGTAAGCTGTACGTAATTATTTGGACTCGCATTTGTTTCATAAACACCATAAATATAAATTACTCTATTTTTTTCCTCAAAGACAACATTTTTTCGTTAGAAAACAATTTCATTCATAAATCATGTTTGCGTTACATAATATTTCGAAAACAATTGTTACTTGCAATTAAATTTGAGCTAAGGGAAAAAGAGAAAAGAATTTGTTATGTAAGTATTTCATCAAACAAAAAGACTCGTTTTGTTCTTTAGAAAATTAAGATTAAAAAAAAAAGATTTTGAGATAATTCTGTGATTGTGTATTCTACTTTATATTAATGTGATGGTTTATAAGATAAATTTATTGATAAATCTTTGGAAAGGCTGTACACACACACAAAAAAAAAGGATAAAGTTTAATGAAAGTCGCACTTGGAGCTTTTGTAAATAACTCGTGTCAATATTTCTCTAAAAACAAACAAAACATAAAACCCAAAAGGAGAATAATTTACTATTTTAATTGAGTGATGTCACATTTTGGTTAACACAATTTTCCATTCTAAATAGGTTTCCGTTGAAGTGTTGTAGAAGTTTGGTAAATATAATGCCGACTCCGGTGGTTCCAAATTTCGAGATCCGTGACCAACGGTCTTTGGGTTGCTTTAAGTGCAACGTTAATGCAACATTCTGAACACATTCTAAATTGAACTTTGTGGCGCAACAGCCCAAGAGGGCCAAGGCCTGTTTTACATATCTCAGTTTGCGTGACCTAAGGCGCTGGGGTGCATGTGCAGGTGTTTCGATCAAGTGGTCAGTCTGACGCGAAATCCCCAGTGTTCAGTTTCCGAGCAAGCTTGGTACTCATTTATCGACCCACTGAAAGGATGAACGGCTGAATCAACCTTGCACAGAGCGGGATTTGAACCCCGAACCTGTGGCGTGGAAGTGCGATACACTACCACTCAGCCACTGGGCATGAACACAAACATTCACTTACTCTAAATTAGGGGTAAGCAAATAGTGGACCCTTCAAAAAGGGTGCTCTTTTTTTTTTGTAGCCTTCAAAGTCAAAAGAAAAAATACATTTTGAGAAAATATTCTCTATATTTGGGTCAACATATATTTGCAAGCATTTTTTTTTTTTTTGCAGGAAGATCATTAAGAGTAGATACAGATTACCCGCAAGTTGGCATTAACTTGCAAGCTGTGGTGAGAATTTCAACAAGCAATCTCACTCTTTAAATTTCAATAAAAAAAATTGTAGAAAATTGTGATAGGGTAGATTTCTCTCATTTAACTGATTCTAAAATGAAATGTGTTAGTAGCTGTAGATCAGTGGCGTAACGTACACCCTGCGTTGGGGGAGGGGCAGGGACTCTAGGGGGTCCAAAGCTTGACTGACGCTTAGTATGTATTTGGGCTTGAGGTCCAAAACTTGAGTTTACACGGGGCCTTAATATTATCCGTTACGCCACTGCTGTAGATGATATGAAATTAGCGATATAAATAAATTGAATAAAACTGGCGCTATTTTATTTAACTTATAGTTATTGATTTTTATATAATATGGTACAACTTACTCTTCTTCTGAAATGTGAAGTTAACTAATGAATGCAATCATTTTAAAAAAAGTGCCCACCCTGGTATTCGCAGTTTTTACAATGTGACCCTTGAACCGAAACAACTGCCCGTCCTTACTTTTAGTAGATTTCTTAAGCGATTAGATGAAAAACCAATATGATGTTTCTCATTCCACAAAATTATCTATCATTTAATATATTTTTCATAAAATATCACGTTGTGAGAAGAATTCTATTTAGAAATACAGATTAGAAATAAAATGTAAGATAAAGGACTTACGATTAGTTATATATATATACAGTAGTGGCAAAAAGTCCTGAACACACTCGATTTTATTTGCCTAATTTTTGTGTTTGTAAACTATGCTAATTTCGATACTTTTCATTATTTTTTTTAATTGAGAGAAATTCCGGAAAAAACTGACGAATTGAATTCTTTATATTTCTTCATTTATACGAAATGTTAAAAAGATTAAATGGACTAGTTGATAAACTGTCAGGCAAATATATATATATATATATATATATATATATATATATATAATTAAACTAATTCTTTCAGAGACATATAATCGCAATTACTTTGGAGATATATAAGTATTGCATAATGTGCTTCAGTTGCTGCATTTCCAAATATTTCTTGTTTATTTTCATTTCAAAATCTATCACCAACAATTTGAAAGAACTGGCAAACAGTTTTTTTATTTTAAATTTATTCTTTTTAACGTAAATGTTAGAAAAAATTAGTGGAATATTGTTTTAGGGGTCCCAAATTAAGCGTATGTCATTGAATGCTATATGAAAATGTACTATTACATAATGATTTCTGTACAAAAAATATTTTAAAGAAATTTACCATTATACTAATTGTACAGTTATTTCAAAGATAGAAAATAGGGAATAATATGGATAATTACTCCAGAAATATTTTCATTTTGTATAAATATTAAAAGTAAATTATTTATATTTCAACTTTATGTCTTAAATAACCAATTAAATTAAATACGTTTCATTTATTTTTACAAATAAATAAATGATACACATATACACATATTATATATAATTATTCTTAACACGATTTTTTTTAATATAGGGAAATGGAGAGTAAATATTTTTAACCCTTGACTTCCCATTGTTGCATTTCTGCAACATATGATTTATTTTAATTTAACATACTCAATATTTTTTTAATTACCTACAAATCACTTATCTGAGAAAAAAAAAGATTACTGCAACGAAATACATGCTAATTTTGTAACTAGATGGAAGTACATTTTTTCCAGAAAATACTACTATTATAAAAATCTCTGATGCCTCAAGAACTGTGTTTTTGCTATAAAAAGAGTCCATTATATTTTATGCTTCCTCCTGTTTATTGACGAAATAAATTACTAAGTAAGAAATGAAACATTTTATGTTCATTTAAAAGTAAGTTTGATTTTCTAATGGAAAAAGTTTGAAAGAAATTTGATTTTAATTATATGTTGCAGGTCTGCAACATTGGTCTTTGGTTACCATTTTGACATGGCCAAAAAGCGTATACTAACCCAAGATGAAATTAATAGATTTATGAATAATTCGGATGAATTAAGTGAGGATGGTCTTGAATATTCTGATGATGATGTTGATTTTTACCTGATTGTGTGTCATCTAATGAAGATTCGAATAACGACTGGGAAAATAGTATTGGTTCACAAAATGCAATTCAGAATATAAAAAAATCCGATGATGATAATAAATTAGATAGAAATATTTCAGTCAGAGAATCTTTTTTAAAATTTTTTAAGAATATTAAAATATTGTCAGATAATTCTTTATGGAAGAGAGAATCAAAACGTTTCATTGAATGAAGAAGTAATAAAATCCCATGGAGATGACACGCTCCCAAGAGAAATTATGGATTTGGAGTGCGAAAAGTGTAAAGTAGGACTTTGTTACAACAAAATTAATAACTGCTTTAAAAATTTTCTTTGTATGTAAGATTAAAGCAATTTATAACAATGAATAATAAAATTCTCATATAAAAAAAGTTTGGTTATTTACTGCACTACTGCGCAATGTTTCACTTCTGCAACAAACAAAAAAAAATGACTGAAATTCAATTTAAAACTGCTTAATTCTTTTTTTATATATTTTTCCCTTTTATTATTACTTGAGAACTAGCTGATATAATTTTTTCACAGAAATTTAAAAAATTGCGAAGTTAAGGGTTAAAAATAGAAGAAAGAAAGGAATGTGTGTGAGAAAACTACAACTTTTTCGATTTTGAAACAGCCACTTCCGGTAGTTTTTTTTTAAATCGTCTCACATTAAAATGCTTATAATTCTCTTTCTATGTTCGTAGTTTCAAAAGAGATTCAGATTTAAAAAGTTAAGTGTTCAAATATTTTATTGCATAAATCAGCTGTTTCTCAAACTGTGGGTACCCCCCTAGGGAAACCGAGCATACCAAAAAGTCGAAAATAAAAGATTATTTAAAAAATATTAATTTACTGAAAGGAAGGAAAGCAAAATACATTCTGACATAATAAATAAAGTACATATTTGCACTGATATATACTAAAAAATATATCAGTATTGCGCAATGTATTTCATTATTAATTCATCAATACTAAGTTAACAGGCTAAGTTAATATAAGTTAGTTTATCCATGGGCTTGTCATTTTCAAAATTATATATAAATGTAATACTTATCTTGAAAATTTGAGTGGTTTAATTAAAGTCGTATTGTAGTTTTAGCATCTAAGTTCATTAGTATTGAGTTCAATACATTGCTATTGAATGGAATGGGAGGGCGATGAAATTTATAATTGAAAATTGCGTTGCAAACATTGAAAGTTTGAGTAAATATTGCATAAATTTTAAAAAATCGGTATTTTTTTTCCAAAACACGCAAACTTTTAAAGTAATCTGATAACTTAATTAATTAAATTTCCGACGAATTTTACTTTATAGCTAAACTCTAATAAGACATAGCATTTCTTTTTCAACCAATGATACATTTGCCTCATTACGTTTACTGATCCCTCGAGCGAACTAAAGTAAACAAATTAATTGATTTTTCTCAATCAGAGATTAGATTAAGATTCAAGGTATTTTTAAGAAGTTTAGATTATCTCATATAACCTATCGTAGAAGTTTACACAAACGTTACTTTACATTAACCTAACAAACATTTAAACTCTGATTTCAAAAAGTTAAGGAATTAAATCACATTGAATGAATCATCGGGAAGCGCTAGAACATTCTTGGAAGTTTCGGAAGTTTGTTAGGCGTAATGAAACCTACTCAGAAACAAAACAGCATTATATTGGACATTGCTCTCCTTTTATACACGGATGAGTAATCAAGCGATCAATTTTTTCGTGACCAGGTTCTTCTTCTTGCATGCATCCGTTGCTTTAAGAAGCTAGAAAATTTTACTTTATCAGTCCAATGAACTTCTATAAAAAATTATTTTTAAAAAACATGAAATATTTCTTTAACTCCATAATGTTTTAACGCGTAATTTCAGAATTAAAAAAAAAGTAATAATTACAATTCTCCTAAACTTTGAATTTATTTTTTAATTTATATTTGCTTAAAAGCATTGAAATACTCTCGATTACTTCGAATAACCGTTAACCGCCAGATTCGCAGGGTATTTTATGATATATAACTATACATTGTTTTTTAAATTATTGATATCAAAATCCTGTAGCATTAAGCTTTTGTTTCTGTTGAAAAACATTGTAATAATCCTCGCCTTTTGGTTAAAAAAAAAAGACTTTCGCATCCACATATGGCTCAAGTGTTCTTGAGGCTCTGGCCCCCATGCAAAAGACTACTCCATCGGGCGACCCTTTATCGAATTCAGGGTATATGTTGCCGTTAAAGTGTATTATTCAGTTATTTCATAAAATAACTAGGTGTTTTATCAATTAACTAGACAAGTCAGTTTAAGTGTATCATACATAAAAACCATACTTTACCTAGTCATTCTATAACTAGGTATTTTATGAAATAACTAAGGATAGACCGTTAAAGTGAAAAATAAACATTTTCAAAGATATTTTACAAATTAATTGATCATAAATAGCTGAAATCTCCCGAAAAATACATTATATCTCTTTTGCGGATGAATAATTGATAAATAATAAGGGAAAGCAGATGATAAAATTTATTATTGCTCATATTGCTGATATATTAAACAGAAAAGGAAAAAAATTATAAGTTGCAAAAATAAATAATATTTAAATATAATCGACAAAAATAAATGCTGGGAAGAAACACCGTTACTTTTTAAAAACATTGTGTAAACATTTTCAAACAAAATTGTAAGAAAAAATTAATTTAAATTTTATGAAAGACTTTTATTTTACTTTACATTATTTATTAGAACAAGGATTGTCATTATGTCACTTTAATTTGCGTTGCATATTACTTTTGAAACAAGCAGACTTTTTACTATTGTACATTTTCCTACACGAACACTTTTTAAATCCTTGTCCAGTGCCACAACTCTGAGCTGTTGCAAAAGATCGAAGCGGTGTCTTTATATTCAGAACTTCTTCTATGGAAATTAATTCTCGCTTACATATACTAAACTGAGACTTAGATTACAATTGTTTTATTCCGCCACTTTTGTTATTAATCGGAAAAATCCTTTCCCAGTATTTTCTATAATGACAGCTAAAACGGATCTAACGTCTCTTCCTCAATCAACTTCAGGAACTAAAACGTGTACTGCAGTGTCTACAGATTTCTCAGAATAAGAATGCCAAACAATAATTCCATTTTTATAGCTTGAATTTTCGAGTATTCTTTAGCTCCTTTTCTTTCTTTTTCGATATTTATTTTATAAAGGCACAAGCTACAGACATTCTGTTCAATTTTAGCTTTGGAGTAACAGACTTCTTAACATGAAACATGAGTCGGCTGTTCGCATTTACAGCAAAATAAACTGTATCCGAAATTTTTAGAACACCTGACACACACAGTTTTACAGTGTATTGTGTATCTTCATAACGCTCGAAAGGCACTTCTACAAATTTATTCAAATATGCTTCTTAGGCAAAAGCAGCATCTTTACGTTCGGAACATGTAGTTAGAGCTGCTTAGACATTTTCAAACAGCTGTTCATCCTCTATTGCAGGAGTGGCCTAGACGTCGACCGCGAAGTCATTTTAGGTAGTCCACGAAATTCGAAAATTCCCGATAATGACCTCGGATATTAACAATTTAATTTATGACTTATGACTATGAATTAATGAATTATTTAAAATAAAAATTTACTACAGTTTACGCTTTAAAACCTAAAACAAACTGTGCAAAGTAATACAATGAATTTGTCGTTTTACAATGGAGAATTGGAATGCTTAGAAGTGGAATGCTTAGATTATATCCAAATTTCAACTAAACGAAGTGAATAGGATGGTCAATTTTTGATGTATGAATACTTTGATTATTTTCGTCAGTAAATTTTTTTTTTTAGATATTAAGTTTTTTTAGAAAAATTAGATAATTTACCATTTTTTCTTCTTACCGAAAATAGATATATAAAAATATACGTTATGTTAATTTAGCTCTGCCATTGGTAGACCGCCTTCGATTTTTTAAATGTGCAGTAGACCACGGATCCCAAAAGTATGGCCACCCCTGCTCTATTGTATCAAACATTTCTCCTATTTATCATGCGATCTTTACCGCCATGTCCAATAGAAAAATATGTTTCATATTAAATATCAAAGAAATTATACTTGAGATCAGGTTTTGCATCTGTTAGGGAAACTTAATTTTTCTACTCCTTGTGTGAATTTTAAGGATATCATAATTCTGGAGTCACCAATAGTCACGTGCTGCTTTTCTCTGAGCTGTTTTAGCACTTTTTACTTCTGCTATCAAAGTTAATAATGTCTCACGAGTAAGTCCTTTTTCCGTCGCTTATTTAATCAAGATTCAAATTTCTCTTGCATTAAACCTTTCTTATTTACAGGTTGGTCTCTCATTCCAGCAGAAGTTGAAAAACAGATTGCAAAAATATTTGTTAATAATCCAAAATGTAAAACGCTTAAATAGATACACTGTCTGAATTCTACGTCTAAAATCAACTAAAGGAAACCTACATATACACACTTCATTGCAAAACATCTATAAGCGGTTCAAAACTGACTAAAAGCAGCTAGAACCTGGTTCAAAGAACTTAACATACTTTACCGATCAAGTAATCGCTATTGTATAGAATACCTTGTTAAATCATAGAATTCAATAATTTTATATACTTTAACTAGCTTTTCTAGTTATTTCATGAAACACCAAAATATTCTATGAAATAATGGATTTCACACTTTAACGGTAACATATGTAAATACAAAATTGAACAAAAGCAATCCACAACAAAAGGAAGTTTTATTAGGAAATTCGTTTTCTATATTATAAATTCGCAGTCATTAGTTATTTCTTCAAAATCAACTACAGTGGAACCTCCATATTACGAACCTCTACATTGCGTATTTTTCCATATTGCGAACTTTTTCCTGGAACCAAGCACATTTCACGATTTTCTTCGTAAAATGACCTCCCAATAGCGAAGTGCATTTTCCATATAACGAACTTTTTCTCTTGTGATTCAATTTTTGTTTCAATTTTTGTTCTCCCTATTTTTAAAATATTTGTGGACATTTCAAGTTATTTTCTCTTTTAACACACTTAATGATGGTCAAAACTTTGAACTGGTTTTATTATTAATTGCCAAACTCGCCTAGAGCAATAAAATTTTAGGCATTTCGTCCAAGTTTAACCTATATCCCCCATTGTCCAGTTCACGGGAAACATCTTCGATATCCCCTTTCACCCTCAGTGGAAGAACTAGTCTCGTGTCCTTGAACTAGTCTCCGTTCATTTGTAGTGTTGGTCAGTTGTACTGGTAACTTCGTTTCTTATAGCTCTAGAATGTCAAAATTTAAATGCTTAAGCATGAAAGAAAAAAATTTAATTCTTCAGGAAGTGGATAAAGGCGTTTATAGAAACTTTCCTCGCAGTTTTCTTTCTTTCTTTTTTTTTTTTTTTTTGATAGGTAAGATATATAAAATAAATAGATATTAATTTACAAAAAGGTGCGAATAATTACTTTTTTCAATAAATAGTGTTTATGAATTTAAAATTTGTTTTATGTAATTTATCAAAAAATTGAAAGATGGACCTCTATATAACGACTGTATTAATAATACTTCGTTTTCACGAACATGAACACGGTCCTGCCAGTTGGCATATACGAGTACTTCGAAATTCCGAGTATTTCGGAGAATGCGTCGGAGAGTAACATTTGACAATTAAAATTATTCAGATTAGAATTTTACTGAGGCAGATTCGAGAACGAAATGAGCTCTCCTTCCGAAATCAAGGCCCTGGGCCCGGACCCATTTGGCTCAAACCTTAAAACGTCCCTGCACGTATGCCTCGCAATGTTCAAAACTGCTCTCACTGTTTCTCTCAATGCTTCCTGGTTATTCTGCAATAAAAAAAATCGAAGATCTATTGCTAGTAAAAATCATTTAATTAAAAATAGACATGCTTCCAATTTTTATCTTTCTTTCTCCGAATTGCGCATTACAGTTTTTAAAAATTTAAAAATTTCAGATTAAAAAAAATGTAGATTCGGTAACAAATGCCTGTTTATAGATGATTCAATACTATCTATAAAAGCGCAATAAAAAAGATACGATAAGAAATAAAGTTGCTACTACGGCATGATGACACGATCATAGAATTTAAAAAAATGATTACGTTTATTTACAAGTATATACTTATTCAAGCACACACACACATTACAAGTATATTTTTCTCTCTCTCTCTCCTCTCCCTCTCCCTCTCAAGAGACACTTTTTAAGGGAGCACTGTACGATTTAAGCATTTTTGTATTAAAGCAGTAATAATTTTTTTTAAAAAGTAGTTTAATAATTTTAATAAAAAATAGTTTAAGAAATTTTCAACAACCATTTATTAAAAAAAAGTAGTTTACATCAATCGTGTTATTACAAAACACATGCTAACTTTTGTTATACATAACTCGACGTGCTTGTTAATCAAATTTCATGTTTCTATGTCAACTATTGTAGGATTTTTTTTCTTTCAAATGGAGCAGCGGCTTGTTAATTACCATTGCAGACCTAGTATATTCCCCGGGAATTGGCATCATTTTTTAATTTGGTACCGTATAGGTGGATACCAATAGCCACAATTCAGTTTGGGCGCACACTTTCCTCCCAAGATAGAGGCACCTGCGCTCTGACGATGCGAAAATTTATCAAGAAATTAAATTTTGCAGAGAGGATCTAAGTCATTCAGGTACTCTAAGGATCTTTAACATGCCTCATAATCATACGACATGGACGCTGTCCTGAAAATCTAAGGTCTTGGGGCGGGGTCGAACTGACAAACATGGGTACACAAGACCAGCTCCAAACCAACTACGCCAACCATCCGGCATTATTGTAGGATGAGTAGCATGTTAAAATCATTTCATGATTTTTTTGAAATTTTTCTTTAAAAAATCAAATATATTGTGATATTTGAACTCAAAAACTGTTTTACATAACACATATACATAGGGAGGGGGGGTTTCCAAAAAATTTGTAAAAACCATTAAATCAAATATTTTGCTATTTAAACCTTATATAACTTTTATATGGAATATACTTATTACAATTATGTTAAATAGGTTCAAAAGTTAATTTGAGACATTATATTTTAATATACAGTGAAAATCGCTTAACACGAAATTGAAGGGACTGAAATATTTTTTCGTGTTATGTATATTACAAAAAATATACATATAAATAAACTCGAGTTTATTTGAAAATATTATATTCATATAGATATGTATACAGTCGGACCTCTATATAACAAAGTCGCCAAATCCCGACAAAAAATTCGTTATACAGAAGTTCTCCTTTCAAAATTTTCTTTATAAACTACATAAAAAATATTTTAAATTCATAATTAATATGGATTAAAAAAGTAATTATGCACACCATTTTGTAAATTGATATATATTTCTTTTATATATCTTACCTATCAAAAAAAAGAAAGAAAGAAAAACTGCAAGGAAAGTTTCTTGACGCTTTTAAATACTTCGTGAAGAATCACATTTTTTTTTTCTTTGATGCTCAAGCACTTACGTTTTCTCATTTTTGAGGTACAAGAAATAAAGTGACCAGTACGACTGACCAATACTACAAATGGACGGAAACTAGTTCAAGGACACGAGACAACTCCACTGATGGTGAAAGGGGATATCAAAGATGTTTCCAGTAAACTGGGCAATGGATGTTAAAGATTGCATATATTGGATGAAATGCCCAGAATTCTATTGCTCTGTTAGTTTATTGCACTTAATAAAACCAGTTCAAGATTTATGGCCATCATAAAATGTGTTAAATGAGAGAATAATTTGAAATGTCCAGAAATACTTTTAAAAAAAAGGGAGGGAAAAAAATTGAATCACAAGAGAAAAAGTTCGTTATATAGAAAATGCACTTCGCTATTGGGAGGTTATTTTACATAGAAAATCGTGAAATGTTCTTGATTCCTGGAAAAAGTTCGCTATATAGAAAAATTCGCGATATAGAAGTTCGCAATGTGTAGGTTCGACTGTATGTACATGTATTTAATAAAAATCAATGAAACAAAAACATTTACATGAACTTAAAGAAATTTAATACAAAATTTTAAAATTTTTTGAAAAACAAAACATATATTTTTTTTGAAAAATAATCTGATATTTTTCTTTGCATTATTTTTTTAGCAATAAATTGTTCGATATCGTCCATTTTGTTATTCATTTAACCATTGGAATGTGCGTCTAAATAACTGCGGATACTTTTCATGAGGTTCTTCATTTCGGATGACGTGGAAATAGGAGATGCATAACTCATTTCATTTTCGTCGTCAGAATCTACCTCAATGATATATTTTGAGGTTTGAAAAAATCTCCAAAATGTCTTTGTCTGCCATAATTCAGTAGAATATGCCACACAGTGACATCTTCTGCAGCAGCAATTCTTCCGATAATGATACAGTAGGATAGTTCAATTCGACTGGTGTTTTCTATATTTTGTTCATTCTCAGAAAGGAAATCTTTTCGTGTTCAGAGAAAAAAAAATGCATGAAAATACATAGTAGTTTGTCAGGACGCTATATTATTTCGTGTTAACCGATATTTTGTCTTAAGCGTTTTCGCTTTAAACCTTTTTTTTTTTCTGTATACATTACTTTAAATGTTTACCGTTTTTATAAATTAAAAATGTCAGATAGCAATGAAATCCGACAGTGTTTATAATTTTTTAAATAGCCTGAAGAAGATCATGTTGTAAACAAACATAATTTTTAATAATCTATTTTATGTTTTCTTTGTATAAATTTTGGCTACATAAAGTACTTAAAATATATTTGCTTAACTAGCTGCATGGCCCGGCGTTGCACTCTTTTATAAATTTTCCCTTTCCTTCACAAAATCAACACTTCTAATACTCTTTTTAAAAATGACCCCCCCCCCCCAGCTCCCGCTTAGCCCGGCGTTGCTCGGGAAACAAAAAACTTTAAAAAATGATAATGCTTACATATTTCTCGCAAAAGGGGAAAAAAACGAAAAACACATTTTTTTTTTTTAAAAAAAACCGTAATTTTAAAGATATTTTATCAATCATTTTACAGATTACGTATAATATTGTTCTACACATGGAAAAAAAGTTTCGTGAGATTATTTTTATAAATAAAGAAGTTATTAAGTGTTTAATTAAAATTTTGAATATTTTTTTGAAAAATCGTAAAAAAAACAGTTTCTGACTTTAAATTTTTTAAATGACTGCAGGAACGCAGGAACAATTTTTAGTGTAAAATATTTTTTTTCATTAACGCGAAAGAAAGTGCAAGCGGAATGATTTAAAAATCATATTCATAAAAACGTATCGATATCGACTCATTTTAAAAAATCGTAAAAAATACAAAATATAATTGTTTTGTAAAATAAATTATAGCATATCGTGGCGAAGTAAATGATCTTTCCGAATCTGTAATTATTTTTTGTGTGAATCTCATGAACATAATTAGATCGCGTTTTAAAAACATCTGG
>BMAV01028053.1:145197-221802 GCA_019973955.1 Trichonephila inaurata madagascariensis
TTTACGTGAACGTAGCGTCTAAAATATTCTCTTTTATGAACTACTGAACCTTCAACCTTGAAATTTGGAAAATATGTTACTTTTTGCTTAGTAGAGATCAGCTAAAAAGGAAGTTTTCAAAAGTCGACATCCCTTTTTTTAACTATTAGACTTAGCAGTGTGACTATAGACTTAACATTTGACAAATGTGATTTTGTGTTAAGCAGAAATATGCTAAAAACCTTTTTTTTTTTTTGTTTGCTTGTTTGCTTTGCATTTGGCTTAAAACTAGCTCATTAAAAATTTCTTTATCCGTCAGTCTCTCTATTCTTTTATTTTTCAATTCACCAGTTCAAAGAACGGGCACACCAACTAGTTATATAAATATATAATGAAATTTAAAATAGAATCCTTCGAAAAAAGAATTGTTTGAAGCATTATGAATACATTATGAAATTTATATTTGAAAAAGATATTATGTTAAATACTCACTGTCATCACACAAACTCCACTTCTTGAACCACTAATTTCTTGAAAGTTTTGTTCACCAATAATTTTGAAAACTCTTGTTTGTTTCCCAAATAAAATGTACCTTAAGTAATAATTCACAGTCCTATAAGTTTGTCTATCTCAGTTTGATTTGAAAATGTATATGCATCTGTTTGTGTGCGGGAAGAAAAAAAAAACACTTCACAACATTCGAACCTTCTATTTCTGAACCGGAAGTTATCACGTGGAAATGACAGATATCTGAGGAAATGAAATAATCCAGACACATGAATGAAGTATTATGTAACCTTGATCACAACGGCGTGTGTATTCGAAATTTTTTACTTAAAAAGCAAAATACGCGTTGAAAGGAGTTAAAAATGAAATCAATGTAAAAGTTAGTCGCATTAAAATTATCAAACGAGGGGGGAAAGATAAACATTTCATTAAAATAATTAAAAGTTTTCGATAAAATGTAAATAAAAATTTTGAATCTAAATGCAATTACGAATGAGATGTTTTTACGAACATTTTCCAATTGGGATAAAATGTGAAACTTAAAATTAAGTTTTTGATGAACAGTTTACAGCTAGGGAGAAGAGCAGGATTTCTTACAAAAACTTTTGGTACTTTTAATTGAATACTTTAAGCCCTCGATACTTCCATAAAAACCTAATGGTCAAGGTCACGGATTCGTGGCTTGTGTCATGAGTTTGAGCCTATTACCATTGAAGACCCACCCATAGAGGGGTCGATGCACGTTAAATCCGTCGAGGCTCAAACGTCCTAGCGTTGGTGTAGTGTGAAAGTCAGGTAAGAGGTGCTAGCTCAGGTGTCGTTCTTATCACTTGAACATGGTTCAAAGTTACGTGGTCCATCGCCAATAACCCTCGTATTGCTTAAAAGTGCGACGTCAATTTTGCTCTCTCTCTCTCTCTCTCTCTTCCTGAAATTCTGTATTTTTTTATAATTGTAGTTCATATATAGTAAGGTGACCAACCGGGAGGACAGTTCCATTTTCATAGGTTATGTCCTTCCTTGAAAAGTGTCCTCCTTATCAATATTTTAAAACTGAACTGTCAATCTCTGTATTTATAAATGAACCAAACATGCTTCCAATCTGTCGAAGAATGGTCTGAAACAAATATTACAGGAAATAACAGTTTTCAATGGTATTTTTTAACTTTGTCGCAAGTAAATTGGGCAGATATAGAAAATTACGTTTAGTTTTTATCGAAAGAAATGTCTGATATTAAAATCAATGACAATTGCCTGTTTGAATAAATTAGAAGACTTAATGTATATTTTAATTCTAATAAATTGGAATAATTGGTAAATCAGCATGCTGAAATTGATAAAAGATGGGTAAAAATACTTAAACCATTTCAAAAATGAACACATTCCATATGGAAATGTAATTATTCTTGTTGAATTTACGTTCTGCTGCTCTGGAACTAATGCAGCAGTTGAAAGAGTTTTTTTTTTCAGTCGGTAATGATATTTTTGTGAAGCGACTAGTGAGAAATCAAAATTGAATGTTAATATTGTAGCTACAGTGCTTACTGTAAAATTCAGTATGAAGGATATTTTTTGCCAGAGCTTTCCGATATATTAGAAAATGTTATGTTGACAAAAGAAATGCATTCAATCGAAAAATACTCGTTTATGATAATAATTAAAAAGAATGTAAGCGTAATTAGAGTATTTTTGTTTCAATTAATAAAACGTTTCAAAAATTAAGTTGTAATTTTTTCTTAAATTTTTCGTGCTCCTTTTCATTGTAAAAAATGGTCACCTTATATATAGCACTAATTTGCCACTTAAAACCTTTCTACGCCAGAATTTTCAATGCAATGTGTATCGCATTTAAAACAACTTTTCTATAATGTTTTCACAATAAAAATTTTAGAGCATTGTTATCTATTTTTTGCTTCCTTTTCTTTATTATTTATCTTATTTTTTAAATATTTTTTGAGAATATTTAATTTTTTAAATATTTTTTGAGATAATTTAATAAAAGTCAATTGACAGTAATATTGTGGAGGTTAGGTTAGCGGTCATGGTCTCGAACGCGTGGCTGGCATGTCATGGGTTCGAGACCAGAACCACTGAAGACCCTCTGGGTGCAGGGGATGATGTATGTTAAATCTGCCTTGGGGTTCTCTCGTTGAGGTTGTGTGATAGTTTGAAGAAGAGAGGTGCCAGTTCAGATGTCATCCACATCACTTGACCCGTAGTTCAAAGTTCCGATGTCCATCACCAAAAGCCCTCGTATTGCTTTAGAGGAGTGTTTCTCAACCTTTTTTCGCTATACTCCCATTAGCCTATTAAAAATTCTTTTGTCCCCTTTATGCATACATACATATATATATACACTATCTGGCCAAAAGTATCAGGACACCCAGTGGTATGGATTTAGAGCGTTCCTGAGGCACATATTAATATGATGTTGGTCCCCCTTTTGCATGGATGACAGCCTGCACACGTGTGGGAAGACTTTCCACCAATTTTTGATAGGTGACCATAGGAATTGCCTTCCAGGCGTCCATCACAGCTGAAGTGAGTGCTTGCAGTGAGGATGGTCGATTTGGCTGGCTACGTAATCTACGCTCTAATTCATCCCAAAGGTGTTCTATGGGATTTAGATCGGGGCTCTGAGAAGGCCTGTCCAGTTTTTGAATACCCATTTCGTCAAACCACGTCTATGCAAGCCTCGATGTGTGAATGGAGCAGTTATCCTGCTGGAAGAGAAATGGGCCTTCCCCGAAATATTGCCATAGAGTTGGGAGTGCAGCATTGTCCAGAATGTCTACATACATCTCAGAGTTCATGTTTCCAATCACAGGAACTAACGGACCCAAGCCAAACCACAAGAAACACCTCCACACCATTATATACTTCCACCACCAAACTTAACAGTCGGCACAATGAAGTCACTAAAGAAACGTTCGCCGGGCATCCACCAAACCCAGACGCGTCCATCCGACTGCCAGACTGTAAAGCGAGATTCATCACTCCAAAGAACAGTTTTCCACATGCCCACAGTCCAATGACGATGAGCTCTACACCATTGCAATCGATGCTTCGCATTCTGTGGGGTGATGTTTGGCTTGTGAGCGGCTGCACGACCATGGAATCCCAAATTTTTTAACTCTCGACGGACAGTCCTGATGCTAACACTAATTCCTGATGGACTTTGGAACTCCTGAGAAATTTCCACCAACGAGGACTTGCGATTTTGTTTCACTACCCTTTTCAGAATTCTGCGGCTGCATTCACCAAGTATTTTCGGCCTACCGGTTCGTTTTTCTGCCGCTTCACTGCCTCGACGTTTCCACTTCACAATTACATCACTCACAGTGGATTTAGGCTTCTGTAGAATGTCCGCAATCTCACGAACTGATTTCCCACAAAGGTGGCATCCCACTATAATGCCACGATCAAACTCACTGAGCTTTTTTGACTTCTCATTGCCTCACAAACGCATAAATACAATCTGACAAACCACTACCAACACTTTTATAGCTTTCAATTACGTATCAAATTGCGTCACTCGCCAGAACCACTTTTTTAAGGGGTGTCCGGATACTTTTGGCCAGATAGTGTATGTCGCAGGGAAATGACGAGATTAGGACTTTGATCAAATCGCTAAGGGATATGATCAATTGACGGGAGATGTTAAAATAACGTCTCTTCAAGGTCATTTCCCTGATGAAAGTAAGCGATTTTATCAAATACCTGAGCTATTTCAGTGAAATGATGAAATTAGCTTGTCAGGATTTGCATTGGCACAATGCTGTCCAGGAAGGAGACACCTGGGGGGGGGGGGGGGCTCGAGTCCTTGTACTTCCTAACCAAACAGGTAGTACTATCAATCCTCCAGATATCAACCTGAAATCTTTAAAAAAAATGGCACCATAGGATTAACATAGGAATTGATATGTTAGTGTGTAAGCAATCTAGAGAAAAGATGTTACATATAAAAAAATACCAGCCTAATTTTTAAATTATTTGTTAATTAGTTTCGAATAAATAATTTATATTTCATTGACTATTGTTGTATTACCTACTTCTACGTTTAATAATGCACCATATTTATTAAATAAACACTTTTAAACTCTTGACAATATTATTTCCTCATTTCACTGAAACAGCTCAGAGATTTGTTCAAATCCCTTACTTTTATCAGGGAAATGACCTTGAAGAGAAGGTTTTTTTAACATCTCCCGTCAATTGATCATCTCCCTTAGTTTTCCTGCGACGTATATATATGTACAGTAAATTTTCAAAACTTACAATGGAATACTAAAATAAAAATAAAAAATTTAATGCGATCCTTGCACTTGATGTTTGTTGCAAAGAGATTTTATATGTCGGGTTCCAATTTAGTTAACTTTATTTTCAAGTATCCTAGTTTTTTTTTATATCCAGCCTATTTATTCTTTTTAGAAGCAGATCTGGCACTAAATCCACTTTCAGTTAAATATGTAGATGAAAATTAACATATGTCTTGCACATCTGGTTGCATTTCGATATTTGATTTCAGTTTCTTCATAAAGCCCTGCCATCACTCCTTTTATATTAAATAACGATTTAATTGAAACACCGTTTTGCATTCAGCTTGATGCTTTAAATCTGAAATATCATTAAGATATACTAACATATTGGATGCATCATCCAAGTTCGGAAATCAATATTTCGTAAGTCATAGAAAATCTTCCTTTTAAATCAGCTGACAAAATGTTTAGATCATTGACAATAACATTTATAGTTGTATCGATTATTTCACGTTTTTGGAGGCAATAAAACTTTTCAAAAAGTCTTACGCTCTAAATGAGTCTTTCTTTTTTAATTGCCCCCTTAAGAATCAAATTACCCTCTTGTGGGGCTTGGTCCCCTTTTTGAGAAACACTGCTTTAGAGTTTGTTGTTTATAAATAATCTCTCACTTCGTATCCTTTCAAATAAAATATCTGGAACAACTAGAATTTAAATTTTTCTTCAACAGACATCTTCGGTTTCAAAAACTTTTACGAGTATAATGAACATTTTTAAAAGGTACATAATTCTTAGAAATAAGAAAAATGGATCAGTTTCAATTTATCCGAAACTGATAATTTATTTCTTTTATTGGTCGATAAAGTAGTAAAGTAATAGAAGTAAGCAAATAAATTTGTTTAGATCTCTAGAATCACAATTTATCTAATCTTTCTTCCGAGATTTCCTTGTTGTTTGCAGGTGTGGATTAATATTTTTAAAAGTAATTCAAATAAATAAATATTTCCAAAAGTGTTTACTGATCAAAGAGAATAGCTGATTTTATATAATATGAATATTCTGAGACTTTCATCTCTTTTCTGTAATGGCATGGCAAACTTAAATTTCGCAACTTCTCTCCTATATGTGGTTTCTTGAGTAAGAGAAATTATCTTGAAGATTACTTTGTTATTGGTAATAAGTTATTTAGAATAGTATTGAATATACACAACATAAAGAAAAAGGGAGACTAAAATTTCTTTCTAGAATTTATGTAAGAGAATATTTATTTGATTTAAAGTAAATTTCGAGAAAATACAACGTTTTAACACATAATGAGATATAAAAGAGGGTAATTTTCGTTTTCGGGCTTTCGTTTCGTAATCCTTCCTGATAAACTTTGCAATCGTAATTTTGAAATTTTTAAGTTTCTTTAATTTGTATATTAATTTCTTCTTTCACTAAATTTAACACACACCTTCTTTAAGTTCCGTTTAATTTTCTAACATTTTAATTATAAACAATTAAATTGCATTTTTCTGTTGAATACTACAGTCCAAAAGTATTACGCGAAGATTCAATAACAAGGTTTAAAGATATTTCACAGTCAAATTAAGTTTTTTCAAGAAACAGGGAATATTTTTTTTTCTATTTTTACAACATGAAATAAGAGGGAAGCACCCAAATTAAAAATAAGTTGTTTTTTTCAGTTTAAATAAGTTTTTTTACCTTTTTTTTTCGAAGATAACTCGAAAAGGTTTGCTTGTAATAATCAAGAATATAGACAAGCTTGTATTTCATTTAAATTTTATACTATCTTTACATTACACTGAAAGCACTTCATATCAATAAAAAAAATCATTTGGAAGTTTTTGCTTTGTCAACAACTAAAATTAACGTTTTTCCCTGAACTTTTCCCCATTTTAGGTCATTTAAATGTAAAACTTTAAATTTACAAAAATGTTTTAAGTTTAATACCTCTAAATATTTCAATTTATAAGTAAATGTAGCTATACTTTTCGCACATCCAATATTTTGTGTTTTATTTCATTGATCATTAAAAAAACCAAAAAGCATCAAATTCTTTGAATAATTTCATCGGAATGTGTCAGACATTACAAAGGGATGCGACTTTTGTCTTTGCGAAGATATAATTTTAAATGAGATAAAAAAAACAAAAGGATATTAAAATAAAATTAATTTAAATTCAATAAAATTATGTAAAATTTAAACAGTTATCGAATACTCATGAATTTTAATGAAATTTTCCGAAAGATCACGTTTGACGGGCAGATGTGTTTTTGAAAAACAACGCTTCACCGCTTACAAAACGCTTTTAAGAATCAGTTGAAAAGTTCTGGAAATGCGAGAAACATTTCGAGATTGGTCAGATGCAAATAATAATAATAAGCTAAACAGTTGGCGGAAACATTTCATTGTGCTGATCAAAATGTATGATATCGATTGTAAAAAGTTGGAATAGGGGGAAATTAGACGTTTGAGGATGCAGTGTGAATTAACTCTGAGTCAGGTTAATTACTGCCAGGTGATGGAGAGAGAGAGAGAAGTAGTATTGACATCTTGATGTTGACACTTGCAACATTGTAATTGGGTTTAAAAGTGAATGTATATTAATGCATATAAATGAATGAATGTGAATAAATAATACATAAATGACGTTAAATATTCCTTTGTGGGAATTGCGAAAGTGACACACGTGATACTCAGAGGAAACTCTCTTCATAAAAACTATTATTTTTTATTGCGATAAATGACAGTTATCATTTTTTTAAGTTCAATGAATTATGATGTAAGAGACATACATGTCATACACACAACACTCGCAAAAATTATATATGTAAGTGTGCAAAAGATAAATAACTAAAATGTCAATACATAATTAAACCAATCTCATACCAAGAGACGAACTTAGATGCCTTTAAAAATAAAATAATTGATTTTAGATTAAGTCATTCTATTTGATATCGGGTGCCGATTAAGATTCGATAAATCATGTCTTCATATTTATTTCGAAAAAATGGATAAGCAGAATTAAAATTTCAGTCTATGGGAGAAAATGTGGCTAAAATTAAAGATACAAATCAGTGATCGCCAAATTTGCTTCTAAACTACCGTACCGTTTTTATATCCTATATACTGAGCTATAAACTAAAAGATGTACCAACTTTTTTAGTCTTGCGTATGCTTATTGCCTATAAACTTATATTTCTTATAAATATGAAATCAATTTTAACTAAATTGCAAGCTGAAACTGAATCGTAAATAAGAAATAAACTGAAGTGTAATTAGTAATAAATAACAATCGTTATAAAAAAAACTTTACTGACTTAAGGTATCCGACAACGTTCGGAACCGTGATTTTGCAAAAGCTTATAAATGGGTAATATTTATGCTATTTAATGTCACTTAGATTAGAAAACGTATACAAAACTGTTTTAAGAATATTATTACAATAAAAATTTATTTAAATACAATATTTTGACAAAAAATGAACATAGAGTGACCCATTTTCAAAACATTCTCCTTTAATCAAAAATGCTTCTATTATAGTAATATTTTGCCTGTATGTATCTCAGACCTCTGTACAGAGGCTGAATTAGAATTTTTGAAATATATAACTTAGAAGGGGTTTTATCCATATTTTACAACAACAAAGGGGAGAAATTTTAAGAAAAAAACGCCGATAATTATTTCAATTGGTGGTAACTATGAAAATAATGTGAATTTTTCAAAAATTATAGTTCAGACTCTCTGGAGAAGTCTTTACTTTATATAAGCACACACACACACAAAATATTATTATTATAGAAACATTTTTTTATAAAAGGAGAACATTTTGAAAAAATGTTATTTTAAGTTCATTTTTTGCCGAAATATTGTATTTAAATAATTTTTTTTGTCATAATGTCCTTAAAACAATTTTATACATATATTAATCTGTGACACTAAGTATCATGAAAAATATCCATTTATGCGTTTTTTTAAAATCACGGTTCCGTACGTAGTCGGATACCTTAATAACTTTAACGAAAAGGATGGAACTCTTTTTATCATCAAGTTTTTTTAACGTTGAGAGAGTAGGTAGTGGCTGTCATTCGAATATAAGGGCTCATCTGTGAGTTAGGTTCTGTACTCACATAAATATCTAGATATTTTCATAATCTTATATTTTCACATAAATATAAGATTTTTTCTAAAAAAACAAGAGACCAAATATTTTCAGAGCTTGAAGAAAGTGATTTTACAGATAAATCATTTTTAAAAACAGTCAGTACCAACTCCACAGCACCATTGTTGTGATGAAAATCAAAATGATCCATGACAAAAGTAAGGAACTCCTCAACATCAATATAAAAGGCGAAGAGGAGCGTTAACGCGATCTGCCGAAAATGTCCCCGCGAGTTGCTAGAAGCTCGCGATCGATGGTTTGGTGATCACTGTATGAATGGTACGAGTATATAACACAAAACAGTATAGCGAGAATATCGTTATTTTCTAAACTGATAAATAACTTGATTTTAAGGTATCCGACTACGTTCGGAACCGTGATTTTAAAAAAGCGCATAAATGGATACTTTTCATGATATTTAGTGATACTTAGATTAGAATACATGTATAAAATTGTTTTAAGGACTTTTTGACAACAAAAAAAACAAACTTAAATGCACTATTTCGGCAAACAATCAACGTAGAATAACCTTTTTTCAAAATGTTCTCCTTTTGTCAAAAATGCTTCTAATAATCTTTTGCCTGTATATAGCTCAGACCTCTGTACAGAAGCTCAAGTAGGATTTTTAAAAGATTCACATTATTTTCAGAATTACAACTCATTGAAATATAATTATCGGCGTTTTTTTCTTAAAATTTCTCCCCTCTGTTGTCGTAAAACATGGATAAACCCACTTCTAAGTTATATATTTCAAAAATTCTAGTTGAGCTTCTGTACAGAAGTCTGAGCTATATACAGGCAAAATATTATTATAATAGAAGCATTTTTCACAAAAGGAGAATATTTTGAAAATGGGTCATTCTATGTTCATTTGTTGTCAAAATATTGTACTTAAATAATTTTTTATTGTAATACTATTCTTAAAACAATTTTATATACATTTTCTAATATAATTGACTCTAAATATCATAAATATTATCCATTTATTCGCTTTTGCAAAATCACGGTTCCAAATGTAGTCGAATACCTTTAGTTAATATTGAGATAAGTAAGGGAAGCTTTTTTTTCAAATTAATTCGGTGGGTAAATTTGTTTTAAGAAAACAAACCTCTGCATGATCATATGTACAATTCAAATTCAAGTCAACCCCTGTGAAATAACATCCCCATGTGATGCAAGGGGGGATTTCAGGAGGTAATTTACCAATTTTAAAACTACTTCCAGGGTTTTTCCGACCTACCGCGTAGCCTTTGAGTTACAGCATCATAACTAACTGTTGCGAACAACTGTAGAAGCTTATATAAACTGATAACTATGATTACGTATATTTGGTACCGATAATAAATTTTCCATTGATAAGCATTTATTGCAGGAAAAACAAAAAATTCTACAAATAATTTTCATGTATAATGTATAATACATGCGATTTTATTATATGCAATTTTTTTATGCCACAATCAACCGTGGGCTTACGTTTTGTGCTTTTAATGTATCAGAAATACATAATAGTAAATGAATAACATAAGGATTAAATGAGTGTTAGATTTCATATGTAGCTACTGTGTGCTTGAATTTTAATTCAGAGTTCTCATAAGTTACATTTTACCGAAAAAAAGAATATGAATTTCTCGTAATTTTGTATTGTTACCTGATATAAGATAAATGTATTAAAAATATATTACAATTTTTTTAAATTCTTACTCTCTCTCTTTGAGTTTTAATAAAAATTATTTCATATTTTGAATTCGGATTACATCAAATAGTTCTTTGTTTAGGTTTCAAAGTAATTATAAAGTAAAATTTAAGGTATCCGACTACGGGAACCGTGATTTTTCAAAAGCGTATAATTGGATAATATTTATGATAGTTAGTATCACTTAGATTAGAAAACGTATATAAATTTTTTTTAAGAATATTATTACAATAAAAAAATTATTTAAGTATAATATTCTGACAAAAAATCAACATAGAATGACCCATTTTCAAAACATTCTCCTTTTATGAAAAATGCTTCTATTATAATAATATTTTGGCCTCTGTGCAGAAAGTGAACCAGAATTTTTGAAATATATAACTTAGAAGTGGATTTATCCATATTTTACTACAACATAGGGGAGAAATTTTAAGAAAAAAAACGCCGATAATTATTTCAATTGGTGGTAACTCTGAAAATAATGGTTATTTTTCAAAAATCCTAGTTCAGACTCTCTGGAGAAGTCTTTACTTTATATAAGAAAAATATTACTATTATAGAAGCATTTGTTATAAAAGGAGAACATTTGGAAAAAAGGTTGTTCTAAGTTCATATTTTGCCAAAATATTGTATTTAAATTAAAAAAAAAATTGTCATAATGTCCTTAAAACAATTTTACACATGTATTCTAATCTAAATGACACTAAATATCATGAAAATTATCCATTTATGAACTTTTTTAAAATCACGGTACCGAACGTAGTCGGACACCTTAAAGTATATATTTTTCACTTTTAATTTATTTAATTTTCACTTTTAATTTAACCATAAGATCATATATATATATATATCATATACTGTGTTGTCGAATCAACAAAAAATTTATTTCTCAGATTTGCTCTTTCACACCTTTGTCTTAGTAAGTCCTTTGTCCTTTGCAGGGCATATTTACTTCATTTTTCTCTTTAAAAATAACCAGTGCCTCAAAAAACTAAACAATTTTCAAGAAAGCCCTTAAAAAGGCTTTTATTCATTTTTTCCTTCTAAAAATAAAATTTAAATCAAAATAATTTGTGTACCACAATCAAAACACGTCAAAAAATTTTGAGCGCGCGTAGAACTTCACATATCCTTCCTTTTCCACAAAGTCACTCGCTTAATTTCGAAACGAACAATAACACGTAAATCTTCCCGACAGAGCATAAAATATAATTGCTCGTTACATGTGACGGATAGTGTAACACAACAGCAAAGCTAAGATCTACTTCTCAAGTTCAACTGAAGAGTGGGATGTCTCCAAACACGAACCAGTAATTTCTGAATCACAAACCTTGAAAAAACCCATTCCAACATCTGCTTACATCTTAGATTTTTACAGCATACACTTTCACCTTCCCACAACACTTCGTAATCTCATTGTTTATTTATTTCATCTCTTGCAACCCGGTTTCTTATTTTGATTGTTAAAAGATCTTCGCGAACGGACAGTTAGCCGACCGGTCGCTCATTGGCTTTCCAGGCAGGATCTCTGACGTCACGCCTAGCACCTGATTGGTCAAAACCACATGCGTAAACCGTCATGGTTTTCTCTCATAACATAAGACTATGGAGAAAAACCTCATGGATTTCATAAATGCTCTTACTTTCTATACACATCATTTAACAAAAGCTATCAACAAGAACAACTTGGCATTGTGAAATAAGGGAAGAGGCTTCTTAAGAAATTAAAACTTTCTCTTTGAGACAGCGGACTTGGCTCTTCAGAATTTTTTTTTTCAATCCGGTAAGTAGTTATGATTCTCATTAAGGTCGAAACCCAAAAATAGAGTACTTTTCTTTATTATTTCATGGCTAAATTTCTTTCTCTGAAAGATGATTCAACTGAGATGCGCTTTTCGCGAAGAACAAGCTTCTTACTGTAAATGTCTCACTACCCGCTATTCAGCGTTTTTGATATATATGGATTTTCAAGCCTCTCTTTTATTTATTTCATTTTGACATGGTAAAATATTTGCTATATAAATATAATTTTGCTACTTCTGTTGTTTTTGCTTGTTCTGTAAATTATCGCTATTATTTACTTAAAAGAAATAGTTTACAATTAAACACTTCTAATTTAATCATTTTATTTAAATTTTATTTCAAACATCATTTTATCTGTAGTGAAACCAATAACTTAGTTTTAAATTGTTTTAAAATTAAGCTATTGAAAAAGATGAAAAGTAGCAGTTAGTGGGCAATGATTTTTATTTAATTTCTGAAAATTTAAATTTAGAATTGTTTTATGGGTTATTATCGCTTATTACAAATGCTTATTTTTTAATAAAGAAAAAGAATCTCTAAGAAGAAAATGTCACGAATATGTTAATGTGGTTAACGTTTAGTAAATTTCTATATATGAAAGTCATATAAACTACTTTAGTGAATCTCTTTTTAAAATACATATTAGCTATTGAATTTTAAATAAGGTTCTAAAACTGTATGTGTATGAAAAAATGTGGTAAAAAGAAAATCTGTATAAGAAATTAACGTTTTAATAATTTTATAAACACTATACTCTATTTTCATTTTACTCTATTTTCATTATTTTTATTTACTGTTTATTTAGTGTGTTTTTTTTAAGTGATGGGTATCAAATTTCTAAAATTTCAATTTTTAAAAAAAGAGAGAGGAGAGTTCTTAGTTTTATGCCATTTTAAATGAAGTATTTATTTCAGTTTAACCAGAGTTAGTTCAATAATGCTAGCAATGTAAAATAAGAGTTAAAATATGGTTTATTTATTAAGCGTTGCCGCAAAATAAGACATTTTGCTTAATTTATATTATTTATGCTATTCAAAATCATTTGCTTAGAAAACTTATATGTTAAAAAAGATATAGCAATTAATAAGTATTCATAAATATTATACCGGCATACAACATTAGTAAGAAGTATTTCTCACAACACTTCAATCTAGTAAAAAAAACAAGGCTTTTTATGTCATTAAATAATTACAATATAAAAATCATATGAGTCATATTGTTCTTAATTATAAGGTTTTTTTCATCGCAATCGCTGGCTTGTATCATCAAAGTAACCAATGTCAGGTATTACGAAACATTTGGCGCGCTTACACAGGAAGACTTTTTATGTTTATTTTTAGTGCAAAATGACAGAAAAGGGGAAGAAGAGCCTGACATTTAAGCCAGACTTTAATGAGTGCTTTTCGGAAAAGTAGCAATTGTTTTTGCACTGCTTTATTCTACGTTTCGTTCCTCTACGTAATACACGTGTGGATTCCTTATATGTATTATACGTTTATTATTCATCAGCAATAATTGTGCTAAGCGAGAGAGAATTAGATCAAAGTTGTTTGCCATGGAATATATGAGATGCATGGGATGCAATACTGACGAATACATTGTTTGGTTTTGTCGGTTATTCTAAACGGAGGACCAACCCGGCGTTAGGATTTGAGGCATTTTTAAGACCAATTAGGTTGGATGGATTTAAGCAAGGTTTTTGACACATGAAAGAACACTGTGGTCACTTAGAACACCCGGAAATTCTTCCTGTAGTGAACTCGCACGGGCAGTCGTTCTTAATCCAGGTTAGTAAGTTGTGTTTTACTCTCACTTTTTATTTTTTTAAATCTGTCTGAAAAGCGGAATTGAGATTTAAGGCCATTCCTTAACTGTCAGTTGCATTACATTGTTTTTGTTTGTCATTGTTTTTTTTTTTTTTTTTTTTTGCATGAATTTTTGTGAGGTTTTGTTTCTGTGAAGATTCGTTTATGTTAACTCTCAGCATTTGTTGAAAATTATGCAGCTTTTAACAATGTTGGATGTGGATGCAGCCGATTGCAATTACTTTACCGGAAGTAACTGCAGACTTGTAAAATGACTGAGAACTGACAAAATGAGGTTTCAGTGTCAAATGATCGCATTTCGCTTTTCTAGAATGTTCTAATGTGGATTCTAGGATTTTGAATAATTGCCGGTCTTGTTTGCAGTCTTTATATTGAAATATGTTTAAACGTTCTTATATTTCCCCCTCCCTTTTTTGATGAGTAGCTGAGTAAATATGTGATTGATAGAATTATCCTTAAGGGTAAACTATGAAACAATGTATAGAAGATGATTAAAATGCTCAAATAAAAATAATTTATTAGAACAATTTATTTCTCTCAAAATACTTCTAATTATTTATTTCAAATTAACATTTTAAGGGATGAAAGATAAACTAATTATTTCTGGCAAATAGGCCGTGATACTGAAATATTCAAGGCATCTCAGTTTAATGTTAAGAATCAATATTTGTTTTCATTAAGTGTGAAAAAAAGAATTATTTATGCACAGAAATTTTAAATATATGTATGTATATCCAAAGACAAATCGATGAGTATTAAATATTAATAGAATCTATACGTTTGTAACATTGTAGTTTTACAAATGCGGGTATTTATGGAATGGGGCTCAAAAAGTTATTGCTTTTTCATTTCAGAAAAATAGTTTTATGTTCCATCAGAGTATTATTATGAAGAATTATAGTATTTTATGTTACGAAAGAGTTTGCATTTTTGTTTGAAAGGAATCAAAATACAGATTAGATAGACTGACATCTGAGCAAATGATAACGATGGTATTTGACTTTGTTTGTAAATAACGACAAAGAAAAGAATAATTAATAGGTTATTCAAAGTAAATGTTAAAACTATTACAGTATTCGAGAATATTTTAATGTCTTTTTATTTGTTGTTTAAAAAAAGTGTTTTTTACATTAAAATTAAGTCTTACCTCAAAATTTGACCGAGTTAAAACATTACAAATTATTGTTCACATTCTCATGTAATTGGAACAGTATGTCATTAGTTATCGGCTTACTATTCGTGTGTGTGTGTGTGTGCTTATTTTTTTTATTTCTATGAGATATGTGAATAAAATAAAGATCTTCGATAATTAAATCAATTATAAAAACTTTGTTTTAATATATAAAACGGAAGCCATAAATTTGAGATGTATGTTAAATGTTATCTTTGCATCTCAATATAAATCTAATCTTAATCAAAATTCATTAAGTACAATGATAATAATTCGAGAACGTTTCTTTTGAATTTTTAGTTGTATTCTTATTAATGCTGAAATAATTTTTCCTAACTTAGCCGATGTTAAAACATGGTCGTTTTGTACCTTCAACTTTATTATTATTATTATTATTGAAAACAGATAAAATAATTCCCGTGCTCCACTAGTTTCAGACACAGGGCTTACAAAAGTAAGTAAAACAAACAAAATAAGATAAGTAAAATAAAGCATAAATAACAAAACAAAAGTTACGAAACAAATGAAATAACCAAAACAAAAATATTACGAAGACAAATAAGTACATTAAAAATTTAACAATTAAGTAACGAAACCAAGATGATAAAACACTATTAAATGGCAAAAAAATAAGTAAAACAAATTAAGTATGTTTTAAAACGATTTTTTTTCCTCCAGAAAAATAATATCGATTTAGTTTTAATTTTTTATATAAAAAGATAACTTAAATGTAAACTTTGTTATGATTCTTCTGATGTGATTTCAGGAAATGAAATTTATTTTATCTTTAAAATAATGGTAAAATGTTTCAATTTATAAAAAAAAAGAAATGATATAAAAACTTATATTGAAAAGAACACATTAATTGTAGTCATAATACCATTGGTTTGCGTTCTTCTTTGATAAATAATTTTTTGGCAATAATACTGAATTTACGCCCATTGATTTTACAGAAACAAAACATTTTCTTCAGGAACATATTAGATTGAGGATTTAGATTATTCATTATTGAACAATATCACGGAAATAACCTGATATAGTTTATTTACTAGTTCATCTTCTGGAATTATTGCTCTTAATTATGAGTAATTATAAACTTAACGGAAAAAAAATTAAAGATAATTAACAGTTTTCCTTAAAGACTATTAGCTTTTTCCTATGAGATATATAAAAACAAATGTGGTTTTGCTGTTCATTTTTCTCAGGAGTCTTAAGGTGAGTGAGTAAATATGAACCATTTTTTACTACGATGCTTACATCAACATGTTGCTCGTCACTTTTTTTCATCTTACAAAAATATTTTAACAATAATTAATTAGAATAGATATATTCATTCTATCCATTTGGAGAATGTTTAAAGTTCCTTTTTCTAACATTTGGCGAAATTAATTTTTAATTATTTAAAATAAATGGTAACATTAAATACGTAAAAGAAAACCCAGTCTTTAACGGATACTGATAACGCTGATAACGGATTATGTTCGAAACCGTGATTTTGAAGAAACGTATCATTTAATGATTTGTTAATATTTAGTGTCAATTGAATTAGAATATACATAAAAAATTGTTTTAAGGATATTCTTACAAAAAAAATTATTTAAATGCAATTTTTTGGCAAAAAATGAGGAAAAAATTACCTGTTTTCAAAACATTCTCTTTTTATGCAAAATGTCTATAATAATTATATGTTGCCTATATAGAGCTAGTACTTCTATACGAGGACTGAGTTAAGATTTTTGAAAAATTCACATTATTTTCAGAGTAACGATCAACTTAAATAATAATAGGTGGTTTTTGTTGAAATTTCTCTACTCTGGTATAATAAAAGGTAAAAATAAATCCACTTCTAAATTATGTATTTCAAAAATTTTATTTGAATCCCAGTGTATATATCCTAACTATATAGAGGCAAAATGTTATGATTATAGAAGCATTTTTCATGAAAAATACTTCCTTTTTTTGTAAAAAATTGCATTTAAATATTTTTTTTTCTTGTAATAATATTTGTAAAAAAAATTTCTAAGTTAACTATAATTCAACTGATACTAAATATCAAAAGAGTATCCATCTGTACGCTTTTTCAAAATCTCGATTCTGAACGTTGTCACCTTAAGAATTTTTTAATGATAACCTAGCCGCATTTTGTGAAGCTGAATTAAATCGTAATTAAAATAAAATTGTTTTTTTATTGATTTAATAATTTATTACAATTTGAGAAGTTATAAAAACTAATAAATTTTACTGAAAGTGAAATACCTTATCGATTAAATTGTTTCAGAATAAATTAAACAAATTTGAATAATTAAAGTGAAAAAGCAAGTACAAGTAATCATTTATAGTAATTGGAGCACATTAGAAAAATGATTAACAATGTCTGTGCCCTACCTCATATAAGAGGTTCATTTGCATCAAAAATTACTTATCTGTTTTTGTTTTGTTTTTTGTTCTGTAATAAACCAGAAATTGCAACATCATTGTACAAATGACCTTTGTATTTTCTAATTGTGTAATTGCAGTAAATTCTAGAGACTCTCCAATTTTTCTTTCCAAACTTTTTCGATAAATTACTATCCGTTTATCCATTTTCGAAGCATTGCTTGAAGCTTAGATATTGAAGATAAGTTTTTGTGAAACAAAATGTTTGTAGATTGTATTTTTTTTTCTCTTTCCTTCCCCCCCCCCTTCTTTTAATACGTAGTACTTTAAGCATTTGAAGCGACATTAATTTATTATTTAAAATATAAAGCTCTCATTAAATGCAAGCAACTTTTTTATAATAGGAAAAAGTTTGAATTTTAGTTAAATGTTCGTACGATTATTCGAAGAGAATTCGACTGATTCAAGATTCAATCCTAATATCAAATCCTTTCCATGTTTTCTCGACTTTCTGCAATTATTCTTATTTTTCGACGCATATAAATTTTAAAAGCATATTCTAAAATTTCTAAATCTGTTTAAAAGAACAATTCAATCTAAGTTTCAAGTGTCCCGTGCTTATTCAAAAGCTATTCTAAATATAATTCGAGCTTTCCATTCTTTTTTTTCTTTTGTGGTTAAAGTTTGAATTTTTTCGAATATCGTTCATTTTTCGAGTTTATGTTTACATAAAATTCTGTTTCATTCAATTTTTTTGTTCAAATAATGTGATGTGTCTGAACTACTTAATTCTTAAAAATATCATGATGGTGTGGGTTTATTTAAGTCCCACTGTGTGTAAGGCAACGCGAGGGTTATTGAACACGTAATTTTGAACCGCTCTCAACTGATGAAGACGCCGTTTGAGCTAGAACCCTCTCTCGGAACTTACACACAACGCCAACGGAAGGACTTTGAACCGCGATCGATTTAACATGTATCAACTCCTCTACATGGCGGGTCTCCAGTTGCACTGGGTCTCGAAATCATTACATGCCGATTACATGACCATAACCAATAAGCTACCGCGACCACATTTTTCTGTATAACTTTTTCATAGATCACACAATAGATCCTTCATACTTAATTGTGGCCGAGGTAGCCGAGTGGTATAGGTATCGGACCGTGGCTTGTGACAAGGCGAGCCCAGTACCACTAAATACCCGCCGGGCAGCGTAGGGCAGCGATGCAGGTTAAATCTGTCGAGAGCTCAAACGTCCTCCCGTTGGTGTGGTGTGGTAGTTAGGAGAGGGGGTTGCCAGCTCAGGTGTCGTCCAGGTCACTTGACCATGGTTCAAAATTACGTCGTCCGTCGCCAAAAGCCCTCGTGTAGCTAAACAGTGTGACGTTAATAATCAATCAATCAATCATACTTAATTATGTACATGTAATTCGAGTCATATACTATCTCCTTATTTCGGCATACAATTTTATACCTCGTTGGGTTCAAAATATCAACCCCCCCCCCCTTTTTTTTTTTTTTGCAATTTCAGTAAGTTATTTGATTATTTGATTTGAGACACACAGTATTGATTTATTATTAGCTTCGTAACTTGACGAAATATTCTGTAAGATAATATATTTAGACTTAGCTCTTTGTCAGAATTTAAAATTTTCTTGTGCTTTAAACTCTTTTCACTCTTTCAAGTTGCTTTCACGTATTTTGTTATTCTTAAGCTTTAGATCAAATATATAATTCCAAATGTTTGTAAAAAATTGTAGTACTATTGCAGTCAAGACAGCAATTTAAAAGAAAAAAAAATTTTTTTTGAAGGTACAGTTTGTTGTACGTAATTGAAGATGCGAAAGTGATAAAACTTTTTTCATATCTTATCCTGTGGGATCGGGTACTTATCTAGGACCTTCAACTGTTAAAATAACACTGCTCAGATCTATTCGATTTCTTTAAACACAATAACGTCCCAATTTCTTAATGTTTTGCAAAAATTGATAAAATATGTGTGTCAATGTTTTTTTCTGTTTCTTATGTTCAAATAAATAAACAAGTTTTAATAACAAATCACTAAAACGTAAATATGGAAATCTTCTTTTTTTAAAAAAAAATGTTTTCGACTCTTATGTTTTTCGCTTATCTATTTTATTCTACGCATTAAAACTTTTTTGGATATTAATTTTTTTTATATGTACAGCAAAAATTTAGAACAGCTTAGAATTTGAAAATTTTTTTAAAAAAGTTAAAAAGCGGTAAAAAAAATTTTGGAATACGAAAGGCATTTTTCAAGTGCTGTAACGATACGAACATTAAACAATGTATTTAATTGCTCTTTCTGTTGTTTTGAGAGACTTATGATTTTTTTTAATTAAGAGTACATAATTGAAATAAAAGACGAAGTGTTTGGGCAAACTTTCTTCTAAAATTCTAGAAAATATTCCTTCCTTAAGAGAACTGAGAATATTGTATATCATTATTTATCATGAGAAACGGAAATATATTTGTAAGCCAGTAAAACGAAAAGAGGAGTATTTTCAGAAAAGATTAGAAATCTGTATCACTTCTTACATCAAAGTACGAAAGCATATGTACATTTTCGCTAGAAGCGGTTTCACCAATTACTGATTTTAAAATGCAACGTGCAATCGCTATTTACCGTAAAATCCGGCGTATAACGCGCACTTTTAAAACAAAAAATACGATCAAAAGTTAAGGGGGCGCGTTATACGCCGGGTATAAAAATGAGAGCTTAACAAAATAAAAAGATGAGCATACAAAAAAATTATACTTCTGCATATATCGAAAAATACAGTTTATTTTAAAGAAATGACACTCCTTATGAACTTAAAAGATTGTAGTTCTAAAAGTATACTATTTTTTTCTAAATCTTGGAATAATACCTAGAAGAAATTACTTCAAAACATAAGAGATTTAGCAGGTACATTTCAGATTTCTTCGTAAAAAGGGGGGTGCGCGTTACACGGCGAATATATCTGAAAATTAAAAATTTCATCTTGAAAGTATAAGTGCGCGTTATACGCCGGATTTTACAGTATTTATAAATCCGTGGGTTTTGAATATTTAACCGTTACATTACTTGAGTATGTGGGCTATATGCATGTTTAACTTCAACTAATGGTGCTTCGGATTCTTTTTTACAAAATAGTCCAAAACTGAGTGGTATTTAAATTCTCAAGATTAGTTATGGATGACTAACAACTGCATTAACAAGTACTATAAAAAAATTTTTTAATCAATTCCTACTTAGGTCAACAAAGAAAAATTTCATTTTATATATATATATATATATATATAGTTACTTTTTTAAACAGTTACAATTAATAAAAATATTTATATACATATGACAGAATCACAATATTAAGTGGCAAAATAGAAAGCGATTTCCCTTTCTATATATGGTGTTGGAATATTATTTTTTGTGTGTTACTATCTATTCATTCATAAATCCCATTCTCAGAAATTAGGCCATCCCAGGTAGGATTCGAACCCACAACCTTTGGATTAGAAGTCCAATGTGCTATTCATTGCGCTACAGTGACACAACGAGCGATTTTCCTTTTTATATAGGGTGATGGACTCTTATTTTTGTTTCTTTTTATACATTATTTAAATTTAATTAATGAATTAATATTTGAAAAAAATGTATTTACATCAAGTGACATCCACTACAAGTTTAAAAAATGCATTTGAACCAGAGTGGATAAATAAAAAGTATTTTATTAAAGATTGAAAATTTGAACGAGAATTATATAAAAATATGATTATACATATATATATATATATATATATATATATATATATATAATAGGAGAGTGTCAATTAATAGTTGGAATTGAAAAAACGTTTATATATAAAAATGGCATATTCTTTTGAAAAAAAGAATGAAAAAGAATTTTTTAATGAAAGGCTCCTTTTTTTTTTTTTTTCAAATAATGAATTAATAGAGAAAAAAATGAGATTTTTAAATGGGCTAAATTCATGCGACGTCATAGTCCCGTGATAAGTGTTATCACGTGTTTCCTGTCAATCAGCTCATAAAATCACGTGACGAAATACTCATGTGATAATTGCAATCACATGTTTCCAGTCAATCAGTTCATGCGTTTCACTACTGAGCTTTTGTATTTTACTGAAACTTTCTTTTAGAAAGTACATATTTGTCAATAAAAACACACATAGGTAAACAAAATGCACTTGATATAAAAGTACCCGTATAATATAAGAATTTTTTTCTTTTTAAGTTTTTATTAACCTTTTAAAGAATTATAGTGCTTGAATATTTTTGCCTATAATTATCAAGCTTGAAATTTTATCTAAATTTTACTAGAACAACAAATATATGTCTTAAGTCTCAGTTTGGGGTTTAATGTAGAACACGTGATTGTATTTATCATGTAACCGTCATGCATTTATCCCACTCTTTTGATTGTATTTTGGAGTCAAATTTTTTGATGTAGGTTTAAATATGAGTTAACATTTCTAAAATCTCACTTTTTTTATCATTTTACATCGGCAATAAAAGTATTACGTGATTTCAAAATTATTATATTTTAATATTTGCATTCTAAAAAGAATGCTTACTTGAAAAATATTCAATAAAAAAGCATTTTGAATTTTATAATATATATGTGTATGCGAGGGGTTTTTTGTGGATTTTATAGTTTCTGGTCTAAATATTTATCTTTAAATTTCAACGTAGTTTCTCCTTTCACTTTTTAGCAGGGAAATTTATAAATGAAAATTAGAAAATTGAATCCATACTAAGTATATTTACTCCGGAGAAAAAAGTAAGCCGGTAGCCTAGTAGTCAAGGTAATGGCAGTGTTGCTAGATCGTGCGAATTTTGCTACTTTTTAAAGCTTTCCGCTACATTTTTTATCTCATTGCTACTTCGCGAATTTTATGCTACTTCACTTGAAGATCCCGCTACTTTTTGCTACTTTCAACCATATATAAAAGTATTTATTGGAACAAATTTCGGAAAAATCGCAAAGAAAAAAATAGTGACTTAAGTACCCAAAGAAAACATGGAGTTGCAGTCAGTTTCACCACTCCGAAAATACACAAAACTCTGTAATTCCCCCTCCCTACCCCCACCGCCAGGATTCCGAGCCTATCTAACAGGGACTCCCCTCTCCTGCTACGCTTGTCCACTGCAAATAGTAGAAAAAAAGAAATAGGGACTCTTTCTAATCCCAATAGAAGCATGAAAATGAAACATGTAATGTGCTTAAAAAATAGGCTGAGAGAATTTCTACATAAATATTAAACTGGAAAAATAATTGTGAAAGGATAAATTCTTATAGAACTAAGTAAATTGTATAATTATCATCAATAGTACTGCATGATGAATAATGAATAAAAATCTATTTTTGTATTTGACTTACGTTGCAGCACTGGACTTATAAAAAAATTGCATACAATGACAAAAGTAAGCACTTGTCATCTAGATAGATTGTGATAAAAATCTGATTAAATCCCTTTTGAAAGGTTTTGATCTAGATTCAGTGGCATAACGTACGCCCTCGCATTGCGGGGAGCCCAGGGACTCTAGGGGGCCCAAAACCTGACTGACGCCACGTTAGTTAGGGCTTGGGGTCCAAATGCTGACTTTGCAAGGGGCCCTAATACTGTCCGTTACGCTGCTGCCTAGATTCCTCTCTTTCCAATCAACTACTTGTCTTACTCTATCCCTTTACTTAAATTAATACAAGGATAGAATTAAATATTGTTAAATTACAGCTGCCAATTTTAGCAGAATTTGAGTGGATTAATTTACTCTTTCAAAGTGATCATTGCAAATTACTGAAAGCATTAAAAGATTGCATTACTCTTTTCAGAAGAATTTACCCTAAATGTATGAATCTCGAAGTTGACATGAGTTTAAAAAGCCTTTATTTGCCTATTGAAGTATTTGATGGATGTCTTTTTGAAAAAACTGACAAGCAAAAGTAAAATAATTTCTACAGAATCTATTTTTTTTAAATTCAAATCGTCCTTCTTTTTTTTTATCTGCCTTTAGAATTAGCAGAACAATCTAAATTATATGTTCTGGAGAATCAATGGTGACAAATTTTCAACATACAGTTGAAGAATGTTTTTCTGTCTGAATCTGAACTTTTAAATGATGGAGAATTATTTTGGTGACACATTTTTAATATAAAAGACGCAGTTGGAAATCCATTTTTAAGATATTTAGCTATATTTGCTTTAAAGCTTTACAGCCTACCCATAAGTAATGCCACTGTAGAAAGGCCATTTTCCAGAGTGACGTCAAAAACGACAAAATTAAGGAATCGAATGTGCCTTGAACTGTTTGAGTCAATTCTCGGAATCAAAATGACTTTGGAAGAATGAGGGACTTGCTGCGTTGATTTCCTTCCATCGCCACAAATGCTTCAATATAATTTAGAAATTTATAAAAAAGACACATCACAGAGATCACGATACTTAGCAGGAAGAATTTGAATATATTATAAATGAATTAAATAATTAAAGCATTTTAACGTATTTTTTAAAATAGTTTTACAAAATTAAAATATTATATTTATGAACTATATATATACAAGTGAAAATAGATTCGCTACTTTTGTTCTCTCTTCATGCTACTTTGCTGCGTAAGTTTCTGGCAACTCTGGGTAACGGACTCGTGGCTGGCGTGTCATGAGTCCGAGCCCAGTAGCACTGAAGACCCGCCGTGTAGGGAAACGATGCACGTTAAATCTGTCGAAAGCTCAAGTGTCTTCCCGTTGATGTGGTGTGGTAATTAGGAGATAAGGGTGCTAGCTCAGGTGTCGTCCTCTTCACTTGACCATGGTTCAAAATTACGAGGTCTTTGTCAAAAGCTCTCGTGTAGGTAAACAGTGCGACGTTAATATTCACTCACTCCGGAAGAAAAAACGTAGATGCAACTGAAGAGGTAAAAAATTGATGACATAACAGGTTTTTTTTTTTTTTTTTGAATGAATTTATAAAATGACGTAATAGAAACAAGGACGAATCACAGAAGATGCAAATAATCTGAAATATATTAAAGATCATCGTTCTTTTTTTTTTTAAATCTTTAAAACATAAATAATTATCTAAGATTATCAGTAAACTGAAGGTCAATCAAATCTCCAAAAAATGAAATAAATAGAAATAAAAAAGTACTTTTTTTTATAAATGTCAAAAATAAATAAATAAAAATTTAAATCCCAATGATAAATTTCTGATTAAAAAAAGGGTTAACAGACACACTGGTGTGTGATCATACATTGTTTGCTTGATACAAAGTTTAAAATGGCTTCTCTATCTCTCTCTCTCTCTCTTTCCCCTTTTCAATATCATTTAAATTTATATTATGATAAGAAAATTCACGTTTTTCTTTCACGGGTTTATTATCTAAGATTGAAAAATGTCATCATTGACGTCGATTCTGCATAATCATTTTTAATTCAAAGGATATCCGCAAACCAAAGGTCATTATTTTTTACACTTTTGATTGAATTTTAACTTTGGGTGCAACTGAACTACGGAATTTGAACTTAGTTTTTTTTGCTCACGTGTGTGTTTGTATTGTGATATTGAATATATTCATAATTGTTCTGTTGCTATTTTTTACATTTTGTTTTACAAGCTGATAAATAAATATAAAATAAAAACTAAGAAAAAAATTATAAAAAGTGATCCGTATAAAGTTAAATTTGTATTAATTGTAATTAGGGAATTATATCAATTTTTAAGAAACTATACAAAGAGAGTTCCTAATTAAAAAAATTTCGTATAAAAAATATTTCGATATACATGTAAGTTGATATGGTTATCAGATATATATATCCGCGCCTTTATGATACTGATATTTTGAGTTAACTTCAGTGGCGTAACGGATAATATTAGGGCCCCCCTGCAAAATCAGGTTTTGGGCGCCAAGCTGAATCTTACAAAAGTTATGTATGTGGCGTCAGTCAGGCTTTGGGCCCCCTAGATTCCTGATGCCCCCCACGCGGTGCAGGAGTTGCGGGGGCTTACGTTACGCCACTAGCTAACTTTCTGTAAAATGTATATTTTTACTATATATATACTGCATGTAACGTTAAAATTCATTTAGTATTAAAATACAATAAACGAAATATGAAGCATGTTTTATATAAGAACAAAGGATTAATTCAAATAAAGAAAAATGGTATATCATTTATTATATTGGGTTGCTCAGAAAGTAATTTAGTTTTAACCCTACAGAAACCCTCATTATATTTTTCACACTTAAGCTGCATTGTTATTATATATTTTGACAACTGATATAGAGCAAGATTTCTTTGAGAACAAGTTTTATTAAGAGCTTTCACACATATTTGCCTGATGATCTCTATCAATAGAAAGTCGCCGAAAGCAACAATTTCGGCATGTTTTACTATTCTTGTTGTCGAAAAATTAAAAATGCTGTTCAAGCAAAACTAAAATATTCGATGTGTATGGAAAAGTTGCATTAACAGAACGAAATGCCAAAACTGGTTTGCAAAATTTCTTTCCGATAGTTTTGGTGTTGAAGAGGCACTACGCTCCAGAAGGCCATTTGAAGCTGATGAAGGCTAAATAAAGGCTTTGATTGATGCAAACTGCCGACTGGTGAACTAGCTGTTATATTAAACTATTGAATTCGACCGTTCAAGATCAAGTGAAACACATTGTTTTAATTTCAAAATATGATATATTGTTCCTCATGTTCTTATATTACAAAATTTGCTTCGTCACATTGATTTCTGAAAATTGGTTCTAAATTATCCAAAGGGTTTTTTTATCATGATTATTTTCAATATATTTTAATATGCTTTGAAACTTACGCGTATATAAATATTTCTTTTGCATTTTAACAAAGTTATCAGTAAGACTTTCTTAGTGAACATTTAATTAGTAGTTAAAACAGCGTAAATAAATAACTTCATAATAGTTTTCACATTGTTAGTTATTTTAATGCTTTATTTATTAGAAGTTTTATGTTTGGAAAAAAAATTTCTCTTTTTTTAATTTTCATATTTTATTTTGAAACTTAGAAATATCAACAATTCCATTCTAAAAACAATAGATATTAAATAAATCAAACATCAGATAATTAACTTATTTTTCCATTTTATTTTGAATGAATTTTATGCCGGTAAAGAAGGCTAAATTTCACGTATTTTTCAGACGCAATTTCAGAAGTTTCTATTTTATGCTATCAGCAAAATATAAATTGCGTGTTGTGTGCGAATCATTTAACTATTCAAACGCTCTTAAATTTCTCTTGGTGTTTTATTTTAACTACAGATTTTAAAGTATTTATCGAGCACTATTTTATACAATAGAAAAATCATTAGTATGAGATTAATGGTATAACTTTTTTTTCGTGTTCAAAAATTTCTTTTGCGGACCGTGCACTATACATTTTATTAAGAAGTAATTGAAAGAGGGGAAAAAAATGAGGAAAATCATCTTCATTTGGTACCGATGCTTCTTATGCCGTAAGGTTAAAACTATCATTTAACAAAATAGGTCAAGGTGAAAAAGGAATCAAAGGAACTGCATTTGACCTTCAGATTCTAAATAAATGAGATAAAGGGACCTATATGACTTGTTGATTTGAAAGACACATTTGTTTCTTTTGTTCTTTTACTCTTAATAGATGTTAAGGTACCCATTTTTTTGCGGTCTTTTTTTTAATTAAAAAATATCACCGATAGGCGTTATCTGCGCTAAGTCTTCGAAATAAATGATTTTTATATCAGAAGAATGGGTATAATTAAATGGAGCTTGATAAAATTTTTGAGCTTTGACTTGAAATTATGTTTTTCATTTTATTTGTTAATTTGATGTGCAAAACCTTTTTTCAGACCTATTTTGTAATACTATTTTAAGAAACTATATTTAGTCTATGTTTTTAATTCCTACATTAGAAGTTAAATATAACTAAACATAGTTTTGTTATATATTTTATTTTGTTACAACATTTAATAATATATCTAAATGATAAATCTTAAGGGAGAAAAAACTATTTTGTTTCCCTAGTTTACATAATTGTAATGTCTTATTTGTCGATTGTTTCAAACAAAAAATAGCAACTTCCACTTATTTTTTAATTGAATAACTAAAATTAACTTAAATCTTTTTTCATATTTCATTTCAATTTATTACTGAAAGGTTTTAAATTCTATCTTCTACAAACCATAAGGCAAAGAAATTTGAATTTATGTTTGAAATGTTTTAAAATATTCACAAATGATTTAATTTTGTTATAAAATATTAGAACAAAGAGAGAGAGAGAAATATTCTTTTCGCCTTTATAAAAGTATTCCAATTTTCAAATCGATTTTTAAAAGTTATTAGTTATAAAGGGATAGCGAGATTATAAATCGTTTGATAATTCTGGTAATCCGAAAGCATATTAATAGCAATGTAAAAGAATTGTCAAGAAACTTCAAAACTGCTCAACGAAACCTTTAAATTTAACATAGATTTACTAGTATGTTCATAATTTGGACTTGATTATCAATCTTAGTCTAAGATCCATAATAAAAACATGTTTTTTAAAAAAGACTCACAATGAATACAATGTTTGGATTTTAAAATCTTTTACATTTTAAATTACCATATGTCTTCCGGGTCAAATGGGAAGCATTAAGCAAGGTCAGAGAATCAATGGAAGAAACTTCCAGAAACTCTAGAAACGTGATTAGTTTTTAATAACTGTACCTTGAGGATCACGTGCCGCCAACATCATCCTACTATACTTCTTAGATTTAGGTCACAAATGACTTTTTTCTCTCGTGCGACTTCAACCTCTGATAAAAAAAATACCGGTAGAAGGGTTAATTCTGCAAAATCGTTGTATTTTTTTCTTCTTATTTTATTATTTATAAGAAATGGTCTTCCGTGAAGGTAGTTGTTCTAATAGCAGTCAAAATTACAAGATGGTTTATCATTAAAATGTTATGAAAATAATAGATAATAATTGCTTGATATAACTTAAAAAATCATTTTTTAGACAAGCTGATTAAAAAGGAACTAGTTTAATGTAAGTAGAGTAATATTTGGATGAAAGAGAGAATTCCTCATTTTTTTTTTTAAATTTAAAACATTTCAAAAACTAGAACACTTTTGATTAATGCATTTGTCTACGATTTTTTAAAAAAAATTCTAAATCAGGACATACATTTTGGAGGCATCGTCCTTCGGCAAAACAACTTGGTTAAGAAAAAATTTTGCAGGTGTTAAATACACAATGGTCCTGTATAAATAAAAATTCATTTTGACTCTTGAATTAGTTTACATGAAGTATTTCATGTGCATTTATTCTGTTAATAGCCAATTCTCCATTCTTATTCTAATTTATTGAAAAATGTTTAAAATATGTTACTATTTGACGGAATGTTGAGTAATAACATTTTTAGTCAAAAGCATACAACATATAAAATTATATTCAATAAAGACTTATGCTAAAGAAAATTCTCTTTTGTTGATAGTTATTGTTATTTTGAATTTTTTTTATTGTAAAGCACCGTATCTTTTAGTTCCTAGATATTAAAAAAAAAATTAATTAAAAAGTTCCAATTTCAAATAACTTTATAAAACTAATAAGCTTTTTAAACCAATATAAAAATAATTCTTGGATTTATCGCAATTAAGGAAAGAATAAAATAAATAATAACTTAAAACATGCTTAGCTACAATAAAAAAAAATATCCTCGAATTAAACCATTTGATTTACCAAAGAGTTTCTCTCTAACTTTTTTCATTCATTTTTGACAAGTTTATATTTATTTTGCTCTTTTTTATAATTTAACAGCTGACTTTCTTCATTAGTATCTTTCTGTCATTATTTCTACGGAGAATTTAAAGCAATATCTTCATAGTTCCATTTGATTCTTTGACTTAATTTAAAATTAGCTTTAAATGTATTTAAAGGTGAAATAAAAATAAGATATAATTTAACGAGAAAATTACAAACTACAGTAAATGTACTACGGGTATTTGTTAAGAGAGAGTTATATTAACATCTCACTGTAAAGCAACACGATAACTATTTGCAACGCATCTCGTAGCCTTTGAACAAATTGTCAAAAGGACGAGGACAACACCCGAGACACCCCACTCCCCAAACATTTTCACATCTCAACAACGAAAGAACATTGAGCCTCGCGCGGCAGAATTAACTTGCCTCAACACTCTATACACGGTGGGTCTTCAATGGCACCAGGACTCGAACCCACGACATGCAGACCACAAGTTCGTAGCCATAACCACTAGGCTGCCGGGGCCACAGGGTTTTTGTTAAATCACAAAAAACATTTTTTACAAATATAATTTAATTTTACGTCATTTTTACACAAGTAGTGAATTGATTCTTTATTTTTTCAAATTAAATGTGGTATTTTTATTTAATGCTTGAATATTGTGAAATATAATTATCTCTTAAGCATTTTTAGTTTCTTATAATTATTTTCTTCTTAACGGTATAATTTTCATGGAGTATGTTTACCGTTTATGATGAATGGGAACTTTTTGTGGGCTATGTATTAAATGACAGCTAATATGGCACAAAAAAATGCCTTTTGTACAAAGAAATTCGAACTGTTTCATTTCAAATATTTACATTGTTAAAATAAACACTGCGTGTTTACATAAATCAGCAATTAATTTTAAACTTAAAGATTTTATATTTTTAATACCTTTCTGTAAAATTGAATCAAGATTTATTCATTTAGAACTGCAAATATGGAGGTTAACAGTATTAACTGAATAAAGAATAAAATTGTATCCTCTCTAGGTCATACGAGAAAATAAAATAAAGGTCTTTTTATTTTACCTCGAATATTTTCACGCAAAATGTTGATATATTGTAACCGTGAGTAACACAAGAGTAGGGGGAAAATCACTTAAAATGCTTACTTCCTGCTTAAAAATGTTTAATATACAGTTATATGTAAATTGTGTTGTAAAAATAAATATATACGGCAAAAGATAACGTTAAGGTCAATGAAAAAGAAAAAAGGAAATTAATAATCACTAAAAGGAGGCGATCATTGCCCATGTCAAAATGAGGTTTCTTTTTTTATTATTATTTGTTGGAGAACTATAGAAAAAAAAGGATTTTTTTCCTTATCTTTTTTAATATGTTTCTTACACGCTTTGAATTATAATGAGAAATGTGTTTGTTTTGATAAGTATTCATAATTGGAATCTGTTACAAGTTACCTTGATGGAAACGTCCTTTGTGATTGAAAAAAAATATCACGAATTGTTACATTTTTTTTTTTTTTTCATCAGCTATGATGCTTTTTGTTTATTCTTAAAATATAATTCTGACTTAAGTTTAAGAACCTTGTCTTCTCACCTTGTATAGTCTCTTAAACATCGTGTAGTTACGCTTTCAATTTCAATGTTACGTTTGTAAACAATACGTATATGGAAAACCTTAAAGTGTTGGTAAATATATACAAGGCAGTCAAATGTCAAAATATCAATGATTTTATAAAAGTTGCTTATATTTATGTCGTTGTTTTATGTTCTGGATAAATAAACATTTTAAAATGACAGCACAAGTTATATTATCGTTTTTATTGACAGAATTGTCTTCAATGTAAAATATGTATACATTTACCAACCAGTAATGTCGGCTATATTTCACCTCGAATATATTTTGTATGAACTTTTTAAAGCGCTTAACGAACTATTTGATAACCAACTCTTATCAATTATTGAACACATAGGAAATTTTTGGCTCGGGTTTTTTTTTGTTTTTTTTTTAGTGGTAGGGAACTTTTTGCACAAAGGTTGATGGTTGACACCTGAATATGGGCGATTCATGTTTGATTCATTTACATCTTAAACCAGAATATTCAAAAGTAGAATTTTTCACCTAATACTAATTGTAAGTATAAAACACTTACAGTTTTTAAGTTATATTATAACCAGATTTGACCACCGAATTTTTAGCCAAATTTTAAATTCTACCAACTATAACTTAATGAGATTCTCACTGTTTCAATGGAAAATTAAATTCGTATGTTTTTAAAACCCGCACAATTTAATACAAAATTTATGATTTGTAAAAGAAAAAAACAAAAGGCAAAAAAATTGTATAGTTGTTGGATATATCCTTTTAAAAATAGTAAACTAAGATGGTCGCAGGATGGAGACTTTCGGTATCACATAATTATTTATTAAAATTACGGATTATGCCTTTTGTTGTTCTGAAAGTTCTTTTCATAAGGTATGCAAATAGTCAAATATATTGTTATATATAGTGTAATATAATTCTACCAAAATCTTTACTTAGCATGGTATGAAAATTAAGCTGAGTGGAAATCAGTTTAATTTCATTATTTTCTCTTAGCCCTGTATCAGAATATGAATGTAATTGATATTATATTCACTTGTTTGCATTTAGTGTACGTTAGGGTATATGCTCTACGATAAATGAATTGATTCGTTGAATTATTTTTTAAAAGATATTTTATATATTGAAAAATATATCAATGGGGTAAAAGGAGTGAGAAAAGATACTCAACAGAATTCATAATTTTCTACTTCAACTTAAATTTAAACTTTTTTTTTTCTTCTATTTCATTTAGGTTTAAGTAGTACAATCATTCTCTTTTTCTTATTGAAATTGAATGCTTAATTTCTTTTAAGCCTCTAGTTAAAATATTTGTCAGTGTTTTAATGATGCAAGTAGATATGATGCTTCTATAAATGTTAAGTTACTATTAAAAATAAACAATAGTTAAATGTGAAATAATGTTTTAAAAAAGTTATTTTCATAATTCTAAATAGCGCAACGGAAATCCAGCTGTGACCTAACTTATGGCATATTAATAACAGTCGAATTAGAATGTGTATGCATGAAAACGAAAAATTTGTTTTTTTTTACTGGAAAAGCACATAATAATTTTTCTTCAAAAATCTACTAGCTTCGAAAAATAATTATAGAACACACATCTATAAAATTTTAATAAAGAAATCAATTGTTTTACTATCAATTATTTTAGTTCTCATGCAAAATATTTAGTTGTATAATTTTATGATAGAACCTCTTAAACGAGTTCTATGATACAATAAGGCTTAAAATTCAAAGCGCTTCCAGCTTAATAGCGAAGTAACGTGCTTTTAACAACGACAGATTGTATAAAATAGTAATATACAAATTCGCAACACACTTTAAATTATTAAACAAAAAACAACAAAAAAAAAAAAAGACTTCTTATTATTCAAAAAAAAATCCTTCAAGCAATGTAAAAGTTTCAATCGAATGGCGGAAATGTCTGTTTAGCGTGCATCGGCTCAAATAAATAACACGAGTTTTCAGAAGGAAAAATAGAAATAAAGAAAAAACGTTTTAACCTACTTTGGTTCAAGGTCAAAAAATAAACCTGAAAAGTAGAGAATAATAGTAGAACCTATCACCTTTCTGGAACAATGTTTTATGTTTTCTCCTAACCCTTTTTTATTATTATTTTATTGATAAAATAAAAACTGTGACGAACACGTTTTTAAGTTTCACATGACCATCGATCTTATTACGGGAATGACAAAACGCTTAGAATTCTGTGGGTTATTTATTGTTTGTGGTTGCTATAACAGTTAAGATAAAAGGTAAAGCCACAAAAAATGATATTATTTCGTAAATTAATTAAATTATTTACGAAATATTATTAAAAAGCGTTAACTTAACAAGCGAGTTAATAGCTTTTTTTTAGAATTTAAATATCACATTTACAAAGTATTTCAAAGCATTAGTAACAGCTATAACAAAATTGTTCCATTCAATGGATTTCAAAGAATAATTTTAATCTCCTAATGACGCATTTTTAAAAATATTATTAACTATTATTACATAATGATAATAATAATATAACTTACTCCACTGTTTCATAATTATTTTGAATCAATCGCATCTTTTCTCTCAATGGATTTTTTTCGACTGTTTAAAATCTTCAAAAGTTGTATTTCCTATTAAGCTTATTCGCAACTGTTATTAATATTCCATGAACTTCTTTACAAATCAGTTACGGAAACAGTTATCCGTATGACAGAAAAAAACAATTTACTTAAGCGATTGTTTTACTATATTATAATAATTATCTCTTTCACTTAAAAACTATTCATAACAAAATTTAAGAAATTAATTTTCCAAAAGATATTTTAACACACAACTGCTTTATTTTTAAAAATTATACTAAAACGCGAACGTTACGAATTATTTGAGTTGCCGAAAACAATAGAATTTTAAGCCGCTAAGAGTTTATATATTATTCTTTGCTTTTATTTTAAAATTATAATGTGAATAATAATTCTGAATAATAATTATAATAAAATAATAATTCTGAAAATAATAAATATATAAAAAAACATTTAAAATATAACAATCAGCATATATAAAAATAATACATTTTCAATAATAAATATGATACCAAACGATATTAAATATTAATAGAAAATTTCAAAAAAAAAAAAAAAAAAGATAATACTCTTATAACTTACAGACGATTTAAATTAAAGATATGATTCATCAAAATTAAATGCGAAACATAATTTTCAGTTAGTGCAAGACGTAAGAATATAAATAAGCTGAAAATTAAATTTTATTTTAACTTTTAAAACCTGTTTCAATTGATTTGGTAAAATATTCTAATTGTTTAATGTTAGATTTTAGAAAATAATCTTGAGAAAAAAATTATCATGAAATATTTCACGTAAGTAATGTAATACTTATTAGGAATTCATAAGCTATTCTCCTTAAGACAAAAATCAAAATCGACAAAATTCTTTATTTATGAACGTTCAAAGACGTAATTAATTTATAAAATGTATTTTTGTCTATTTCTTTTTAATCCTAGAAATGTTTGAGCTGCGGCAACTACTTATCATTATACCTTTTTTAATTTTTTTATTATTTTATTGTTTTAAAACACATTTTTTTAAAAAAAAAAATCTAAGAATTTTTATTTTTCTTCCTGCTTATTGGATTCCTAAGAGTTTTAAGTAAAAAAAAAAAGTTCTGTCATAAATGACTTTTTTTTGTATACTACAAATTACAGTGAGATACAAAAATAAGATGTTTATTTATTTAATAAAAGAGATTGAATATTTTTTGAATAACTTGAATATTGAATAAAAGTTGTTTCTTTTTGTTCAAATTTGAAGCTAGTTTTGAGGCTCTTTCCAAAATTTTTTATATTTTCCACAGGCGCATATGGACTTTCATTATACTTGTTTATGTTATTTACAAAGGGTTTTTTGTAATCCTTATTTCAACAAAAGTAATCGATATTTAAATTCATAACAGTTTAAATTAATGCAAATTGGCATGAATTTTAAATTATTCCAGCTGTTACATTAAATCAGTATTAATTTTAGCTCATTTCGGAATATACATTCTTATAAAATCATTTTAAGGAGCATTTACCAGGATTGTTCATTTTTATTATTGATAATGATTAACATTACAAATAATTTTATTCATTATTGTGCCCAAATAGGATTACATTACAGATCTATAGTCTCATTTCTAAATATTCTAATTTAATCCAATTACGGAAATAGTTATCGAAATTATTTATGTCAAATAAGAGTCCGGATAACTTACAATTCTCGATAATCTTTCAATTATTTTGAATTCTTCAAATCTGTTTGAAAACTGCTCATCAATAGTACAAAAAAATTCCGAATAATCATAATCGCGAATAATCATAATTTTAATGTATCGTTTTATCCATGAATTACAGTGATTTTGTCAACCTTCTCTTACATAGCTATTTAAAAATCGTCACCGATCCAATTATTTAAAACAAAAGTGTATTTTTTCCTGGCAATTTACAAATGTTTCTAAAGATACCGCCCGACTTAGCAAACGTACATTATTACACATTTTAACATAATTGTTTTTATAAATTTTACTATCATTGTTTAGTTAGCATTTCAGATATATTCGATAAGTGACTCCATATATATTTTCCTTCATTTCCAACATTTTCTACTAGTGCTAATAGAGAACTTTATCGTAAAATTGAATTTCTAGATCCATTAACAAAAAAAAAAACTATATTTAAAATTTATTTTTATTGGTTAAATTTTTCTGACATACCAAATTTGGTCCAAGTGTAGTGTAATTGCCTCCCTTGATCTAAACAATTACATAGCTATAAGCTCACAAAGCTGTGTGAGATTCCAAAAAAAAGCATTAATTATAAATTATAATGTTGATATAAATAGCTCAGAATTCTATTTTATTTCTGTTTAATACTAATTGTAGCGTTCGGATATGATTTCTCATTAATTGTGCAAAATGCCTGGACTGTAAAAAATTCTGTTCACTTGTTTGCAAAGAGTTGATTTGGTCTTACTTGTTCGTTCATATCATTCTGAATAAATTAAATTTACGACGGAGCTTAGATTAAATCATAAGTATGAGTCTCTGAATTAAAGCATTAAAATCAAGTGAGGTTTATCAATTTCAAGGATTTCATTTGACTAGAAATAAGTGATAAATTTACTATCGCAAGCATTAGGTCAGTGAAGTATCTGTGATTACATAACATCTCGCATTTTAAATATTTAAGTAGGCTCATTTTGATTTATCTCTCTGAAATGATAAATAAAATCGATGTCTGTGTCTCTTAAATTCAAACGCCTACGCACTGTATATGATAAGTTTACGCGTATTATCTTTAAAGTATCTTCTAAGTGATACTTTTGTGTTTAGATTTTGATTACGAGGGTCTTAAGAGTCTTAGTTTTTTTACCATTAATATATAAAACGCATGTTTAAGTTAATTGTAATTGAGTCTAAAGTAAAATCACAAGGTTCTGCTCTTAAGTAAGAAAGATATAAATCATTCCTTATATAAATACAAGTTTCCAATTAAAAATTTTTTTTTTTCAACTAATCCTGAAAAATGTTATTTTAATGCAAATATTTTTTTTTAATTTTATTTTTCCAACATGTACATTATAAGACATGGAAGATATTTTTTTTTACTATTCTGAATAAAAGTAATTCGATATTAGTATCAAATACTTTTAATATAAAGTTTGATAGCTATATATATTAGGAAAATAGCTCTACGGTTTACATATATTATTTTATTTCTGAAATTTCTTAAGTTTGAAATATCTTAGGTATGATACATATTTAAATTCTAACTACCACATACTAGTCACAGTAATATAAAATCAAACGCGTAAAACGCCAAAACATTAAATAATATTTTAGATCACAAGAACAGAGAAAACCGATACGTCGATGACATAATAAAAACTTCGAAACAGTTTTTGAATTTTGAAAAGTGTGGCTCTATGCTCATTATGATTTTATCCGAAAGAAAAAAATTATTCTTTTTTTCCTCTACTAAGGAATAAAAAAAAGAAGTATGAACACTTCTTTGTGTTTGAATATGTTATTTGTTAAGAGAAGATATAAAATAATTGTTTTCTGCGAAAGTTGCATTTGAGTTTTCCTTGTTCATCTATGCAATCAAAGTACTCAGAAAATTTTTTGTCATTAAGCTATAAGTGTCAATATGTTAATGAAGTATTGAACAATTTTGTTAACTTAAGTAATCTCATTAAAAAATATGTTCATAATTTTAGTAATTTGTAACTGCATTTGTTGGTAATTTTTAAAAAATTGTTTAGCAAATTTTAGAAACCTTTATCTAAGGGTATTTTATATGTATTTAAAACTTGTCTGTATGTATGCTTTATCGCAGCGGTTCTTAAACTTTCGATCGGTGCAGCCCCCTTAAAATTTCAGCCTGACTTCGAAGACCCCAAGATTTTGACTCCCAACACACAGCTGAGTGATTTAAAGGCTCCTCAATAAATCTAAGACTGCCTCTGCTACTTATACAAATTTTTAAGTACTTCTTTTTTCCTTTAAGAAAACAGTAAACATCTAATTAAAAATATTACAAAAATTTCAAATAAATAAATAATGCACTTAACAGCATTAATTATAATTTTTAATGAGAGAAGGATGGTGCTGTATTTATGTTACAAATTTTGTTGTATCAGGTATAATATTTAAAATATGCAGTCAGCGCAAAAGAGAGAAATCTTAACATTAAGTAAGAGACCCTCACGGACCCCTTAGTCCAGCCGGCGATCCATGGACAACAGCTTAAAAACTGCTGCTTTACCGCGTATGTTTTTTTTTTCATTTACCTCGGCTACGAAACAAATGCTGTTCCATGCCATTTAGAGACAGTTCGTCGCCCCCTCTAATCACAATAGAATCTTCCCCATGCTTTTTAAGGCTGTCTTGGTTCAGCAATTGTACTTCAACCAAAATAAACGAGAGGAAAAAATTGTGTGGTACCTCATGTATAATGATGTAATTCTAAAGGTTGATGAATCCTCATATTTTTTAGAACGATCCTCAAAAACTGCACAAACAGGTATTTTATAAAAGAAATATTTCAAAAATGAAAATTAAGGGGAAAAACAATGGAATTGTATATTAACTTATCCTTTGCCTTAAATTAACATTTAAGGATGTTACATTATTGTTTTGTTCTGTATTGAAAAATGAAAGTATATTTTTGCATTTCAGACAGTTGCTTTTGGAATTGAGTTGCCTTTTAAGAATCTGTATATCTTTAACATTTATTTTTTTTAAACGTATTCTTATGTATCACTATTAATATGTTTTAAACATTTCGTATTCAAAATGTTGAGTGACGCAGTAATCGATGATTTTTTTTACAATAACGTTCTTATAGTCCATGTTAAATTTTCTTTTATAACATTTTTTCGTTAAGGTGACTGACCTAGATGTTCGGAACATGATTTTGAAAAAGCACATAAATAAATATTTTTTTATATATATTTAGTGTCAATTGAATTAAAATATTCAAATAATATTGTTTTAAGAATATCATTAGAAGAAAAGGTTATTTAAATGCAATTTTTTGGCAGAAAATAAAAAAAAATTACATGTACTGAAAACATTTTTCTTCTAAGAAAAAGATTTTTATATTTATATTATTTTACCTGTGTGCGTATAACTAAAACTTCTGAACAGATCCTGAACAAGACTTTTAAAATATATAACGAAAGAGTTGGTTTATTCATACTTTATTTATATTATTTTACCTGCGTGTAACTAAAACTTCTGAACAGATCCTGAACAAGATTTTTAAAATATATAACGAAAGAGTTGGTTTATTCATACTTTAATTTATCAGACAGAGAAATTTCAACAAAAAACACCGGATATTATTTCAATTGATCGTAACTCCGAAAGTAATGTGATTTTTTTTTAAAAAAAAAAACCTAATTCAGGTTCCGCATAAAATTCTTTGTAATATATAAGCAAAATATTATTATTCTAGAATAACTTTCCATAAAAGGGGAATGTTTTGAAAATATGCCCTTCGTTCTTCATTTCATACCAAAAAATTGCGTTTAAAAATAACTCTTTCTTCTAATAATATTCTTAAAGCAATTTTATATGTATATTCTAATTCTATTCTAATTCTCAATATTCTCGACGAATCTTTACTTCTAAATTTGTTTCACAAAATTCTGCTTCTCTCATAATAATTCTCGTTATCTAAATTCTTTTGTAACTGAATCCTTCCAACCGATTCTCAATCTCTGTCGCAGGATGAATTACTAAATTATCAACGAATATCTTTGTTCTCAGATTAAATAAAGCAAATGCGGAAAGGAGAATTTTAAAAGCAGAACACATCAATTAAAAACTTTCAACTTTTTTTCCAAAAAAAAAAAAAAGAAGAAAACATATATTCTGGCCCAAGTTTTTGGAAAACACCTCTTCTCTTCCCCCTGCTCGTGCCAAATCCTAACAAATTGTGAAGAGAAAGCAGTCCCTTGAATAATGACTGTCCTTTTTGACCTCACCCCTTATAGAAAGATGAAATATATTCGCACCTTGATATCTCAACTAACAATACTTCTCTTCGCAATTCTGCAATCAAAATGAAGAAGTCACATTATGATTACATTGAACTATTGGAAAAATGCCCGGATTAACGTAATAGTAAAATCGAGTGACGAGTTAATTTAAAAGTGAAAAAACTGATTTCTGGGTAAGGTGCCAAAACGTGCTTCTATTTTTAAGCTTAAAGAGACCGCTCGAAGAAGACACATATACGTCACCTGTTTTCGTTGGATTATTTAGTTCGCGTCTACAAAGTATTTTTTCTCGATGAATTTTGCGTTCTAAAAGGAAGAGAGAACAGATAAAGACGTAGTAGCAGAGTCAACGCTTGATCGATGATTTTTTTTTTTTTTTTGAAGAAAAAAGATTAATTTTTTTTTATATAGACTGTCTTGGAGGGCGGCAAAAAAATTGTCTGAGGGCCAAATGTGTCCCACGGACCACTATTTATCCACCCCTGATTTAATAGAAATGAACTGGTGACTGTTAGGTACCAGATTCGTGTTTCGCCTTTCCAAAACTCTAGTGGCAATGGTAGGCAAGTGGTCATGGTCGTGAACTCGTGGCTGGCGTTGTCAAGTCGAGGGTTCAGGTCCTGGAGCCATAGAGCGGCTGATACATGTTAGCCATGAAACTGTCAGTAGCGTATATATACGTCTAGCTCAACCAGTCCGCTAAATGCCCCAGACGTATATATACGTCTATCTGAAATACAATAATTTTTCTTTGGACTGCTATCAGTAAAATTATTTTGAAAATCTTGGATTGCAATAAAATGATCGTGATACTGTTTGTGAAGGATTTACCGTAAATCCGGCGTAAAACACGCACACTAAGTACAAAAAATTAGATCGAAATTTACGTTTGCGCGTTATACGCCGGGTATAAAAATGATAGCTTTAAAAATGAAAAAGAGATAAGAGCATAAAAAACAAGCCTTCTACATAAATCGAAATACTGTTCATTTTTAAAATAAATAACATACACCTTATGTACTTAAAGGGTTGTATTTCTAGAAGTGTGTACTTTTTTTCTTCATAAGTCTGGTGTTATATCTCGAATAAATGACTTCAAAACATAAAAGAATTGCACACGTACAATTCGGGTTCACCGTAAAAAAAAAAGGGGGGTGCGTTATACACCGGATTTTACAGTACTTATATCAGAGGAAAATTTGCCTATTTATTGTCTTTTATTTTCCCTCCAATTTCTCGCACACGCCCGTTTATGTGTGAAAAATGATGGTACTGGAGGATGAATCGCGAAACTCTTTGTAGGCAGTTAAAGGGTTACATCTGTGTGTGGAAAGGTTAAAGTCCTCACATCAGAAAGCGTAGAAGAGAAGTTTGCAGAGGGTAATGTCAACTCAGGTTCCTTCCTCGTCAACTGACCAAGGTTAAAATTTGAGACTCATCGCCAATAACCACGGTGTTGCTTCAAAGTACGCCAACCAATGAATCAAAAACTCTTTGCATAGAGGGGCCGTGGAGGCTCATAGCCCTTATACTGGATTATCAAGGATGTAAATTGTTCGATCTCATTTGGCAGTGATTAAAAATTAAAAAGTTCGTTGCCAGTAGTCATTGCGTTTTTTTTTCTTGTATGATTGTAATAAATGAATCCCAATTGTTGATTCCTTTTAAACTCATCAACTGCTGAGATAAATAACAAACGAAATCCATAATAACTCAGTTTATGAATTCTCAAATTACATCGGGAGGTATTGATGCAGAGTATTTATTGTCAATAGATCAAGAAATCCTAATCGAAATCACTCAAGTGATTTATTTCTTACCATAAATTTTAGTATTAGTTGCATGTGAAAGACTTTGAAACTCTTCATTATTTGTTTTAAGTTAACATGTATAATAAAGAAAAATCCTTAGCAAGTAGTTATTTTCCAAACAGGAAGTGACAGCTCATGAATTGATGATTCGTATCGAAAACTTTCAATCGGATTATTTTTGCACACCTTGCGTAACTAATTCCATGCGACATTTCCTTTTTTTTCCTCGTGTTTAATTCACTGCTATTAAAGACTTGAATCAATTATCTGACGGAATTAATTTGCATTCAGTTTGATAATAGGTCTAAAACAATTAATTGAATGTAATTCATAATAATTTAATTCGAGTTAATTATTATATAAGCTGTAAGAAATGCTACTCTTCTTTTTACACAAATGGAAAGTATCTGAGTAAGTGAGTATTAACGTAGTACTATTAAGCTACTCGAGAGCTTTTGGAAAGTATCTGAGCTTATATACAATCAAAGTTATAGGGTAATTAGTATCTGGCGAATTTTATTACAGCCCAATTAAGAAGTGAAATGAAATGAACCAGTAAAATTTATTGTATTTTAGAATGTGAAAAGTATTCAGTAACAAGTGCCATAAAATCCGGCGTATAACGCGCAATTTTAACTCAAAAAATAACCTCGAAATTTACGGGTGCGCGTTATACGCCGGGTATAAAAATAATAGCTATAAAAAATAAAAAGATGAGCCTAGAAAAAAAGTTAGACTTCTACATATATCGAAATACTGTTTATTTAAAAGAAATAACACATTACTTATGAACTTAAGAGTTGTAGTTTTAGAATTATACTATATTTTTTTCAAAAGCACTTGGAATAATACCTCGAAAAATCGACTTCAAAACATAAGAGCATTGCACTCATACATATCAGAATTCTTCGTAAAAAAAAGAAGGTGCGCGTTATACGGCAAATATACCTAAAAATTAAAAATTGCTGTTTGAATGTATAGGTGCGTGCTATACGCCGGATTTTAAGGTAATTATAAATTGTCTTGATTTTTCAATTCCTACTATTAGCTCACAATCTCTATATATTTATTTATATATTTATTTATCTTGGTGGAATTTTCAATCGTTAATAAAATACATTTTAAAGCGCTCAATTGAGCTGAAATTTTATTGGGTATTTGTTAGGTTTATTTTGGATGACAATACAATGATATAATCTTAATTAATAAAAATTAATTGATTAAAACTAATTATTTAAAGAATTATAAATACACAATATGGCATCATTTTTGGCGACTTGTGTCAAAACTTGAAAAGGTTATTTTCTCACGTGTTTAAGTATTCAGTTGAACTGAAATTTATATTGGATGGCAATACAATAATATAATAATTAATAAAAATCAATTGATTAAAACTAATTATTTAAAGAATTACAAATACAACCACGTTGGCATCATTTCTGGCGACTTGTGTCAAAACTTGAAATGGTTTTTTTCGTACGTGTTAAAGTATTCAGTTGAACTGAAATCTATATATACGATTGTTTTGGATGACAATACGATACTTTAATGATAATTAATAAAAATTAATTAGCACTTAATGTTGTGATTCTGTCCTATGTATACACATATTTATATTAATTGTAACTATTTAATAAAAAGTAGCTAAAATAAAAATTTTCTTTGTTGATCTAAGTAGGAATTGACTTAAAATTTTTTTTATATTACTTGTTTATTAAAGAACACTCTCAAGCAACGCAAGAGTTATTGACAGCAGACCAAATAATTTTGAGCCTCTAGCAATTAACGAGAATGAACCAGTACTATAGCATCCTTCTCTCCAAACTTCCACACCATGCTAACATGGGAACTTTGAGCCACTACAGATTTAATGTGCATCAGCTCCTCTATATAAAGGGATTTCAGTATCACCAGGTCTGAAACTCACGAATTACCGACCACTAAATCGGGTCCGCGATAACTCGGCTACCGCGAACACTAACTATAAATTGAGAGCACAGGAAAAATATATACAAAAAGGTAATACTTCCGGAATGAAAATGAGACCGTGGTAGCCTAATGGTCGTGGTCACGAGCTCGAGGCCAGTATGTGAAAAGTTTTAGCCCAGTGCCACCGAAAACCCTAGTGTAAAGGGGCTGATGCGCATTAAATCTGTCGAGGTATGGTAGTTTTCATAGTGGGTGCCAGCCATCTCAGGTGTCATCCTCGTCCCCTAACTGAAGTATAAAATTATGAGGTTCTTTTCCTTGAGGTTCCTTCCTAATAGTCCTTTTACTGCTTTAAAGTGCGCCGTGAAGAAGTTTTTGAACTAAGCATGAAATAAAGTTTTGAAATTACAGTTCATTAGAAGTGTTTGCACTAGACTTCATAATTTTACACCATGGTTAAATAACAAGGACGATATTTCAGGTGTGTGACGGGAAAGAGTATGTTGCCTCACTACCCTAACTTTCTCCCTGCTTTTAAACTTTGGAGTTCAGTATCACTTCATATGCATCAACCACCCATTATGTCGTGGTGCCCCCGTAACATTGTGGTCATGGGCTCGAACTCATGGCTGACTTATTATAGTGTGGATGTAAAGAGAATCGGGTGCCAGATCGAGTATCGTCCTCGTCTCATGACCGTGGCTCACAATTACAAGGTCACTTCGCTAAAAAAAAAAGATGCACGTGGTACCATAGGTCATGGATTCGTGGCTGGTGTGTCATGAATTCCTGTTTAGTACCGCTGAAGACCCACCGTATACGGGGGGACGATGCACATTAAATTTGTCAATGCTCAAACGTCCTCCAGTTGCTGTGGTGTGAAAGGTGGGAGAGAGGGGTGCTCATCAAATGACCATGGTTCGAAATTACTAGGTCAGTCGCCAATGGCCCTCGTGCAGCTTTATAGTGCAGCGCTAATATAACTCTCTCTCATTCGTCAAAAAAAGCCTATGAGAGAGCCTATATGAGCCTATGCTTTAGAGTTGAAATAATATAAAAAAACAAATCCCCAAACTCCAGAGAGTATACACATAGAGCAGGAAATAAAATTATCTAATTAAAATGTGTAATATAAAATATGACACCACAAATAAAAAATTACATTGAAAAAATTATTTTTATGCCGCTTTACATAGCGTCTTCAAAAGAAGAAGAAAAAAAAGAAATATTGACTGACAACTACTATGACAAAATTTCATATAGAAAAGGCTAAATTAATTTTTTAGAAGTCCTTACAAGTTTCATGATCTCTTAATTTTCTCGTAAATAATATGTTTTTTCCTCGAGAGTTTGAAAACAAGCATTGCAGTAATCTATTAAGAGTACATTTGATCCTCGAATTCTGTTTACAACCATTTTGCATATACTTACAAAATAAGCCTTGAGATTAGCCTTAAGCTTTTCAATTTTGTTCACAATATATGCGAAATGACGAGTTAATTAGTCGTGCTGACAGTAAATGCTTCCATCACTCCGAGCTCTACTTTTCTCTTTTTGACATACACACATAAAGGTATTTCGTCTAATTATAAAATGTAGGTTTTGACATTCGAGATTGGAAAACCTACATATTGTATTAAACATTTTAGCACTTTGTATTAATTATTAAATACGTACTATACTTTGATTTTTAGTTAAAATTCAAGGTTAGTTTTTTTAGATGTGGTTTAACGTGTAATCGTTTTAACTTTAATCGTTAAAGAAGAAAATACATTGAATTCAATGTTCGTACACTGAGGAAAAATTGGAGACAAGATACAGATCAAGTCAGCACCTCTGTATTGATTGATTGCTGTAATAATGCCATACTCTGAAGCTGCATGAAGGCTAATGGGGGGGGGGGCGCTGTAGCTTAGTAGTCAAGGTCACATGGCCTGCGTGCCATAAATTCAAGCCTAGTACCACTGAAGACCCACCATGTAGGGGGCGATACATGTTAAATCTGTCAAAACTCAACCGTCCTGCCGTTGGTATGATGTAGAAATTAGGAGAGGGTTGTGCCAGCTCAGATGTCGTCCTCGTCACTTGACCATGTTTCGAAATTACGAGTTTCGTCGCCAAAAGGTCTCGTGTAGCAGAATAGTGTGATGTTGATATTCACTCAAACTTGAGCCATGGCAGATATAATGTGCACTAGCTCCTGTTTACAGCGGTTTCTTTCATGTGGAGGATGGAGTACCAGTTTAAGTGTCAATCGCGTCATCTGACCATGGTTCAAAAATTATACGGCACGTTGATTGATCTATTTACAATGTAGTCAATAAGACTGTAATATGTGTGTATCGATATTTATTAAAAATACAATAATTAGATGCCAAAAAAGAATTTTTTGAAATATTTGACAAATTTAGTACACTAGGCTTTACTCCGAAATCATGTACGAAAAGTCTTTAAACAATTTTCGTCAGGGTTTTAATGTGTCAAATAAAAAGTCAATCTGAAATTTCACTCTGGTCATGCTCACGAACTCGTGGCTGACGTGTCATGAGTTCGAGACCTATTGCCATTCAACATCCGCAGTGTAAAAAGGGTGATGCACATTAAATCTGTTGTGGCTGTAAGTCCCCGTCACTCGACAGTGATACAAAATTACGAGGTCCGTCGAGCATACCGCTAATGGCAATCATACTGCTTTGTAGTGCGACTTTAATCGCATCAGACTGAGCACATGACCGGAGCATCTGCTGATGATCCTCAGGGCCCAAGGTCGCGTATACTGAGTTGGGCTCAGTAGGCTTTGGTCAGCATGGGCTGTTGCGCCACTGAGTTAAGTTACATCTATTAATATTTTATTTGGTTTTAATCGGGTGAGTGAGTGAATATTAACGTCGCACTGTTCAGCTACACGAGGACTTTAGGCGACAGACCACGTAATTTTGAACCATGGTCAAGTGACGTGGACAACACCTGAGCTGGCACCCCCTCTCCTAACTACCACACCACACACCAATAGGAGGACGTTGCAGCTCTTGACAGATTTAGCGTGCATCGCTGCCCTACAGGGATGGTCTTTAGTGGTACTGGGTTCGAACTCATGACATGCCTGCCATGATCCGATACCTTGACCACTGGGTTACCGCAGCCCCTTAGTTTTAATCGGTAAACTTAGCATAGACGCCAATTACGCATTGGGTTATTGGCAACGAAATCGTAATTCTGTAAATGTCAGATGATGGTTACGGTACAAAAAAAAATACTTATGAATTTTTCAATGCTTAGTTTGTTATGAAACTGAGAAAAAAATCCCGTATTGGAATCCTGTACCATAACGAGGTTTCGTATATTTAGTTTATACTTATTAAATTAGTATTTTTGCGCCCAATTACGATTTGCTTTGATTCCAATTAATTTGATTCACACTTATATCCGATATTATTAATTTTTTTTCTTATCTATCCCATGAAAAAGTACTAGACTAGCATTTTTTTCGACAGTATAATATATTATATAGGCTTTTTCTAAACTTTTTCACATCTATATGCTAAGAATTCATTTTTTTTTCCGATCGATTCCACCTTTTAAAAAAAAAAAATGCTTGATAAATTAAATTTCCAATGGATGAAAATCAATTTATTTGAAATCGTAATAGTATATTTCTTAGCCATATAATAAACTAATATGCACGCTTTTTTAAACGTGAATTCACGTATCTTAAAGTTGAATAACCTTCATAGCTTTCGCATTCGCTGTCATAAGAACTATTGAACGAAGTGACAGCTAAAATATCGAAGCTCTTTTTTTTTCTTGGTCAACATGCAAATGAATGGCGTTGTTAGAAAATTAACAAAGATGGTCGTTTCGGCAATCGTTTGATTTTTGTTTTTCGCAATCAGCTTCTTATAAAAAGAAGACGAAAATGCAAATTTTCTTTCATTGACATCATAGCATGCCGGAAATATGGAATTCAATGTCTTTTCAAACTCAAAAATCTTTGACCCTGCCATTCGATTTGCCTTTGATGGGGGCCTTCTTTTTATAACGTTCGAAATGTAAACTTGACCCGTAATTGTAGAACAATTTGTCGAATCGGACAAATTTGAATATAAAAGGAAATAGTTTTGAATCCCGCGCACATTTTGAGCTTGCTACTCCAGTGTACCAGACCTTAGTTTGTGCTTCTAATTTATTTAAAAAAAAATTTTCGAACGAGAGCTTAGGGATTTTCTCGCATATGTGTTTTTTGGAATTCATACGAGGTAATATTTCTACGCATTTCAGCTATAATTTGTATTTTAATTTAAATTATGTGAGTTATTAGACTTATCTCATTTTATACAAAATTTAAGTAGTTTTGAATTACAATTAATTTTTGGATCATTTTAAATGATGAATAATATTTTAAGGATAAACTCTTTTTCTCTCTCTTCACTACCAATTAATAATTTATTTTTCTCGAACATAGTGAGTTTTTCTTAATTAAACTAACTCTATAACTTTTTGCAAGTTAATTTTTGTTTTATTTTATTATTATTGTAAGCAATTGAAATAATCATTTTAAATTTCAAATATTCACTTTATCATTCTTTTTGAATGATTTTTTATTACAATTTTACTACTGTAAATTTATAGCGGTTTTTCAACCGTAGTTAGTTTTTATTAATATTAACATATTACAATCTGTTTCTATGAATTTTTTGTATTAATCATAGATATTTATTTTACATTATGATTTGTTTTTATTCTAAAAAAATACTAATAGTTTGGATTTAAGGCAATATGCGATCTTATTCTTGATTATAAACGAAACATACAATATTAATTTTCCAACTATTACTAGTTTGTTTTCTTAATCGAAATGTAATATCAATTAAATTAAATTATCTGTTTAATTCTAGAAATGTGTTTTTTCTTATTGTTAAAAACATTTAAGTAGCTCAGATTTTTAATCTTGTTTATATATTTGATATTTTATGTAATTTCTTGTAGCTATTATTAATTCAAGTATGAGATAATGTGTAAACAGAAATTCTTGTTTTTTAAAAAAAATTGTGCAAATTGTGATTTTTTTTTTTTTTTTTTAAAATGAGGGTAAATAACTTATTTTTGATACTTCCATTCAATCCAAGATCTTTAAAAAAGGATCTATGTATTTATCCGAAAATTTAACCCCTTTTTGACAATATTAAATTTAGAATTTTTTTTTCCTAATATCCTTACCATAGAACATCTTTTCCTCATAGAATGTGGTTAATAATCTTTTTTCTCCGTAGGATCTGCGATCCACACTACTATATATGTTCATCAAAAAACCGATAGGTCTTTCACGAGTGGTTCGTTCGGCGATTAAATATATGCATGCATCTGCAAATAAAAATTCACAAATCATTCACACACACACACACACAATAGACACTTTTAGGTTGATTAAATTAAACTTTAAGAGTACTGATCCTATCAATTCGTGGTCACCGAAAAAGTTTGAAATAAGAGCATTTCTAAAGAAAGTGATTACTTGTAGAAATAATTTTATAATTCCATTGCTAGAAATCTAAAACTAAATCTTAGTTAAACGCGTCATTTTCGGTTTCTGTTCAAAATTTTGTCATACGTTATAATTAGATATTTTTAGTGCATCTTTGCTCTGAAATATAATCCTTAATCTCCTCCTTAATACTAGTAACGCAGAAGAAATTTCTCTAAAAATGTTTACATATTTCGATTGAAAGTACGTTGAACTTCCTTGACACTTAAGCATTGTTTTTATTGTCAACAAAAAAATTCCACATTATTCCATCAAAACTTGAGTACTATACAATTTTTAGAATTAAAAACATTTTCCCGGCATTGCTAAAATATTAATCTAAACATTGCGATTGTACTGTTTCTTTGGAAACGCAATAGATAAGACGGAGCAAAAAAAAATGCTTTGTTATTTTTTCCCTCCGTTTAAAAAAAATTGAACTCCTTATCGTTTTTTTAGCATCACGTAAAAGTGACGCACGTATAATAATCTGCCCCTAATAATAAAAAGGGAAATATCTGCAAACACGAAATCCAAAGTGTTTCGTTCTTTAATCTTGATTCGTTCTTTGGAGCTTTAGGAGGTCTGGTTTCTTTTTTTAAAAAAAGCAACTTTGACAGTACCGTTGTCTTTCATTCAAAGGTATTTTGTATTAGAAAGTTTTGCTATTGCATATTTTTATTGTGAATATTTTGAAGGAAATTTAGTTGTAATACATATTTTTTAAAAAAATAAATGAAATAAGAATGAAGTGTTAAGCTATAATCAATTTAATATCTTTTTTTTTTTTTTTTTGTTTGAAACGTTTTGGTCTTGCATTATTGGCAATTTTATTTTTTTTCAAAAAATATTTGATTTATTTTAGAAAATTATTTAAGTGATATAACATCTAAAAAAATTTTTACTTTAAGTATTGATCTTTTGGCAAAACAATTAAGTGGCTTGTATGATAGAAAAGTTGTATTTCGAACTTTATAAATATTTGACGTAAAAAATACAATAATCTAAAATAAAATACTTTAGAATTAAATGGGAAATTTTCGTTTGCACAAATGTAGTTGAAAATAACACATGAGCAAACATGAAAAATAGTTGGAATTTAGTGCAATAAAAACTGTTTTATTAAATGGGTAAATTATTTTTTTATGAAATTGTACTCCAATTATATATTCTATTTATATTTGTTCCAAAAAGAATTTCAATTCACTTTTTGTTGCATAACTAAGAAGTTTATTAAACCATTTTGAGAGATTTACTTGCTATAGATACAAAAACTGTAAGAAATTTCAAAGAATTTAAATAAAAATGGAGAATTTTTAAGATATGACCAGATAACTGTTTCTTAATTTTGCTGTGTAAATATTAAAAAACGAATTGTGATTAATTCATAAATTTGATCAATATTTCTATTTTGTTTTGTTACCTTATGGAAATGTTTTAATTTAATATTCTTAATCACAAATAGCCCGTAAACAAAAATATTGTGCAGAAATTGTTCAGGATAATACGAAAAAATATGAATGGGTTAAAATATCGCAAATAATTTAAAATCAACCAATAAAAACATTGCGGTATTTCATAAATTAGTTCAATTAAATAAAATATTTAAAAAAGATATGCATTAATTTACTTCGAGTAAAAAATTTCAATACGATGTAAAACTGTAATTTATGAAAAAAGAAACTAAAGCTAGAATTCTAAATATCCATGTTAATGTGTTAGAGAAATCTCAATTCTTTCACACAACTGGAACAGTTTAAACAAAAACATCTTGTCTTGCCGATTACAATTGTAAATTAGCAAGAGAAACCGGTTTTTTTTTCTCTGTATAGTTAAGATTGTTTTAAAAATTTTAAACTAATTTTATATCTGTATTTTAAATCGGTAGTTTTCAAACTTTTTCAACTCTTAGTGTCTTTTTTTTAGCTAAATTTTTCCCATGGCGTTCTTTCTGAGCCAAAGTATGATTAAACTTGTGCAAAGGATAAACTTATACAAAATTCCACTGTGTCCTTGCCATGAACCCAAGACTCCCCAGAGCGCCGCGGCCACAATTTGGGGAGCCCAGTTTTTAATTGCTATGACAGCGGTATTTTTATAATTGTACATTTTCCAAGTTTGTGAAAAAGGAATTAAGAAAAATTAGTTAATCATTCATAAAATAAACTTTTGTATACTTATGCTATACATTTTTGAATTTCTACATTTTATAATGCTAAATTATTCCATATGTTTAAAAATATTGACTAATTTTAAGTTAATCTTCAACGCTGTTTTCAATACACTCTTTAAAATAGGTTTTTTAAAATGTTAAAGCAATGAAACTACACAATAAATTTAAGAAATGAAACATTCGAAAATTATAAATTAAATATTCGAAAGAAATTCTTTCTAAAATAAAAATAATGAGACTTCTATTTAAAAATTATTCTTTGAAGATATATTCTTAAAATTTATTTCAGAGTTGAAGGTTTTCTCTTAAGTGTTGTGCTCTTGCACGAGTTCAGTGTACACAAATCGATCAAGGACATTTCATATCTCTATTTTTTTTTTTACAAAAAAAAATTCTTAGCAAAACTAGGTCAGTAAGCAAACTTCCAGACGCATCTGCCTTCTGATGGCTTTGTTATTCATGTGATAACGTATTTATTTTCAATGCGTTTTGTATTTAGAAATCGCTTGTTTTATGGTCAATATTCTAATCTTCACAAAAAAAAATCGTTTGTTGATAAATTAGCAATATTCGTTTGCAAGAAAAAGAACTTAATAAGTTCTCAAGTTATTCGATGCCATTTTATTTTCCGAAACTCTGCCTAGTGTTTAATTGTACCCGGATAGCAATTTCCTTAATATTTATTGAAGGTTTTTTATATTTAATTTTTGCCATATTTTTAGTTCTAGTTAATATTTATTTAAGTTGGGTTGTTTTTTTTTTTTTTTTTTTTCCAGAAACAAAAAATGTTAAAAAATTTTTTCATTCTCTTAAAATTAAGGTTCTTTTTACTAAAAATTAGTTTAAAAAAAATCTTTGATCATAAATTGAATTCGGTTCCTAAGAATATGGCTTTTTAGGATCCATTTAAGAATTCTTATTTTACATTTTGTTCGTATGCGATTTTTTTTTTTTTTTTTTATCGGTTTCATGAACTTATTTATTTATTCACTTTGGAACTTAACTGGTTCAAGGACAGTCGGTCCATATAAATCGTTGTCCTAAATAGTTAAAAAAAAAGTTAATGTGGCAATTAAAATAAAAATCATGCATAACTATTATGGTATTTCGAAATGCTCATAAACTCCAAGTTAACTATGTCAATGCAAGCGTAATGTATTCGTTTCGTTGCGCGATAACCTGCAATGAATATAATTAAGTAGAATAGAGAGAGATATATATATTGTTAGTTCGGTAAAAATCTCTTGAATCTTTATTAGATAAAAATATTTTTCTGGTTGATTGCATTTACTATTGACTAGTCTAATTTCCTTTTTACTCAACAATATAAAACTCCTTTTTTCCTTTCAAATTTGAAACTTGTTTTCATTTAAATTAATTTGAAAGTTAATTCAAAAAGTAATCAAATTAACTGAATGATCGATTTCGATAATTAAATGTAAGCAAAATGGCAATATATTTGGTTTGTTGGTAATATTATTTAATTATAGAGTTGGATGAAAGAAGGATGAATCATTAAGTTGATGTGGGAGGAGGAATTTCTCAATGCTTCTCGTATACTTGAATGCTAACTAGTTTGTATTTTCTTTCAGAAAAACCTGCCATTTTCTTGACTTGAGATATCATTTAATAATAAACCATGTTGGTCGACACTACAAAAGCTGTAACCCCCGCCAATGCCTTACCTTACGAACTTGACTATATGACTGATGATCTCCGAAAAAGGGCCAAATCTGAGCTGTTTGAAGATGAAGATACTAGAGTTAACAGCCTTAAGCTCCTTAGAACAATGTTAAAAGGTACATTTTCGTGTTTCTCGCTATACTTAGTATTTATTATAACAAAAATAAACCAAAATTTATACATTTCGGTGATTTGATAAATATAAAAGAATACTTTCAGCATTACTGACCAAATTATTTTTTAAAGCTCTTGTTATCAAGAATTTACAGTACCATAGCGCAGTCATCTTCAAACTTTGTCAACTGACGGAACTAGTAGGTCAGGGATGGCGAACCAGTGGCACGCGTGCCATCAATAGCACGTGACACAATGTTTTGGGCACGCGAGCGATCAAAATGGTTTGCATTTTTATTTCAAAATAACAAAGTTCACTGTGAAGTATTACGAACAAACGCAAGTGATCGGTCGCGGGGCTGCGGGGAAGCACACTCTCGTTCCTTATTGTCTTGCCTTAGTTACGTCGTTGTCTACAATTGCTTATGATGCAAAGTTTGTATGTGCATAGCATAGTAAATTTCATTGACACAGCTGTATATTACAGTTTATTTGTGTTATATTTATGATTTTTAAGTGTTATTTATAAAATGGATAGTTCAGCCAAAGAACAAAAGGTGTATAATAGTAAATGTGTGTGTGTAACAGAGTTTCAAATTTGGTGAATCTAGAAATATGTCATTATTAGTAAAGGCAACAAAGCGGTGTGTGTTTTATGTTCTGGAATACTGGTATGCAGAACATCGTCTGTAAAACGGCATTTTGAAACAAATCACAAATCCTATTGTCAAAAAAGTGAACCACAGCAAAAATAATTAATTGCTTAGAAACCATTTGGCAGATGACTCCAATTCAGCTTGCATTCTACTAAAAGTAACGTCTTGCAATCCTAATATAAGTTTTGTCATCCAATCTGCAGCAACAGAAGTCACACTAATGTTACTTTTATTTGAATTATACATATAATTAAAACATTTTCAACTATACAGTACAAAAAGGTATTTTTACGTAGTAAAAAAAGAGTTTTGAGTTAGTATTTAGTTTTATTATTTTCTTGATAATCACAAGTCAAAATTATTTGACGGCACGTCTATACCTTATCAAACATTTCTTAAGAAAAAGTGGCACGTTAATCCATAAAGGTTCGCTACCCCTGTAATAGGTGTTTCCTTGGAATCCCATTCAAGGCGCGCGCGCTCTTTAAAAAAATGTATCTTAAAATAATATTTAAAGCAGATCAACATATTATTACAGGTACTTTTAAGTAAAGGCAATTAAAAAAATATATTTATTGCTAAATATTTAACATATTAATATAATTTACTCAATATTTCGTTCTCCAAGTGTCATTTACCATTGTTTGCAATTTTTTACCGAAACTAACAAAGTCTAAGCTATTTGCAGTCGCATTTCATATTTGTTTCTATATTTCTTTTTTGTTGCCTCATACTTTGCGAGAAATGTTTTTAATTTTAAGTCATTGTTCAGAATGATATTAAAATGTTTAACTGTGTGAGAAAGTTCAACGTATTCTACAAATTCACAAACAAAAATTTAGGATCAGCTTAAATTTAGACTTTAACGTCGATTCTATTGATAGGACGGTATAAGCTGTTCCTTCACTGGAAAGTCTAATTTATCCATCCATTCATGCTTGAAGCACGCGACTCCTTCGAAATTTAAGATTTTTTTTTTTAATCCATAAAATATATATTCATATTTATACTATTTTACAAGGAAACTACCCTTAAGAATTCGATCTCTTAATGTCAAAATGTATGCAAAATTTTAATTTTTATTCAAACAAATAGTGATCATTTGTGGAACCCTTGTCAAAGTTCCAGGAAATCCTAGGGTTCTGCGTAATCTATGTTAAGGTATCCGACTAAGTTCTGAACAGTGATTTTGCAAAAAAGCATAAATGGATCATTTTCATGATATTTGGTGTCATTTAGATTAGAATGCATGTATAAAATTGTTTTAAGGACATTTTGACAAAAAAAAATATTTAATACAATATTTTGGCAAAAAATTAACTTAGAATAATCTTTTTTCAAAATAATCTCCTTTTGTGAAAAAGGCTTCTATTATAATAATATTTTGCCTTTATACAGCTCGGACCTCTCTACAGAGGCTCAATTAGAATTTTTGAAACATATAGCTTAGAAGTGAGTTTATCCATATTTTACGACAACAAAGGGGAGCAATTTTAAGAAAAAAATGCCAATAATTATATATATATTTCAATTGGTGGTAACTCTGAAAATAATGTGAATTTTTCAAAACCTCTAGTTGAACCTCTGTAGAGAGATCTGAGCTATATACAGGCAAAATATTATTATAATAGAAGCATTTTTCACAAAAGGAGAACATTTTGAAAAAAGATTATTCTAATTTAATTTTTTGCCAAAATATTGTATTTAAATAAATTTTTTTTTGTCAAAATGTCTTTAAAACAATTTTATGCATGTATTCTAATCTGATTGACACTAAATATCATTAAAATTATCCATTTATGCACATTTTTAAAATCATGGTTCCGAACGTAGTCGGATACCTTAAGGCTGTTTTCGGTAAAAGTAAGAGCTCTAACTAAACGCGAAGCACATTTTTTTTCAGACAGAAAAATAACCCAATTTCCATGGAAATTTGCAGTATTACAACTCGTACCTATGTTAACACTATAGTGTTTTTAAAAATTTCAAAATATTCCGTGAATACTTTCTTTTTTGTTTTAATACGTGAAGGCAAAGCCCATTGAACATTATGGTAAAGGATAAAAAATGTGAAACACATTTTATACCAGAAAAAATGAATCAGCTCGGTTAAAAATGGGAAGTATGATAGAAAATGCTGCTCTCTAAAGGATAGAGAAGCCAGAATATCATATTAATTTTTCTTTTATATCTGAAAAAAAGGTTCCAAATTCGAGTCCTATACTTTAACATTAACCGAAAACAGCCTTCAAGATCTCTGCCATAGAAACATTTTGCTAATTGGAAAGAAATTCCAGTAAATTATTTTTAAGCGACATGAACATATAAACTTGACAGTGGATCAACGAAAAAATTACTTTTGCCAATTAGGCTTCCTTAACCGTTTACTCTTTCCAAAATACATTACTTGAATTCACTAGCCCGATATATTAAAAAGTTCATTTTAACGTCTTTAACATTTTAAAATATAAGATTCTATAAGTAAACTAAAACACAAATATTTATTATTTTTTAGATGAGAAAGGGTTACACTGGCAGGATGACGACCTGTTCCTGCTGTCTTTTCTACGCGCCAGAAAATTCGATGTAAAAAGAGCCTTTTCTGTTGTGAAAAATTTCTACACAGTGATGGGCAAGCATCATGAGTTGTACTACAACTTCAACTATGCGGACGTGAAAAGAACTCTGGAAGAAGGTTGTGTTGGTTTCCTTCCTTACAGAGACGAGGAAGGATGCTGCATTTTGATCATATCAACGAGTAAGTAGTATATTTTTTGGCTCCTCTAAATTAATTCTAGTTCCCTAAAAACGTCATTTTCTTGTCCTTCAAAAGTCTATGAATATTCGAAAGATTTAGAATGGGGGAGGGTGGCATGTGTGCTCTGTGTGAAATTTTGATTGTCCGATTTTTATCACCGAAATAGCCCTGTTCCTGTTAGTCTCCTCAATACAGTACTGTTGTTGTTACTAATGCCACCTGATCGGCAAAAGCCAGCTATTGACATCACGTGTTATTCTTAAACTTGGTCTTATGTAGAAGACAAATTTTTCATAACCCCTTTGCCACGTGATGTGACAGAATTGCATGAAAAGGATAACATGTGCTGTCAACATTGATAGTACCATGCTGAGTAGAGTGGCAGGAACTGGACTATCGCGTTGATATGTCGTGTAATCACGGTTTCACAAACAGAACAATTCAAGTTTTAGTTTCATGATTTACAGTATGTAAAGAAAACTTGAATTGTTTCTGCATTCTTTCAAATGCTCTTTTCATTTCAATTCCTACTATTAGCTCGCACTGTCTATATATTTATTTATTCATATATTTATTTATTTATCTTGGTGGAGTTTTCAATCGTTAATAAAAATACATTTTAAAGCGCTGAATTGAGCTGAAATTTTATATACAGGATCATTTTGAATGACAGTACAATAATTTAATTATAATTAATAAAAATTAATTAAAACTAATTATTTAAAGAATTACAAACACAGCCACGTTGGCGACTTAGCGAACATTTTGGCGACTTGTGTCAAAACTTGAAAAGGTTTTTTTTCTCACGTGTTAAAGCATTCACTTGGACTGAAATTAAAAGGACAATACGATACTTTAATGATAATTAAAAAACTAATTACCACTTAATTTTGTGATTCTGACCTATGTATATACATATTTATATTAATTGTAACTATTTAATAAAAAGTAGCTAAAATAAAAATTTTCGTTGATCTAAGTAGGACGTAAAAACTATTTTTTTTATATTACTTGTTTTGCTGCATTCATCTTAGTTTTTTTTCTATAGCGCTTCGAAACTTTAGAGGGAATTAAGAATATAACCTTGTATATAAAAATAAAATACCTAGAAAGTTACCTTAAATATAATAAAAATGATCGCACAGTAGCCGCGTATTTATTATTGTATTTAAGTCGTGGTGTGCAGTGGAGTACACAAACTTCTTTTATAGGAGGAGTTTATATTCTAAAAAACACGTAGATAAAAGGCAGAGGCTTAATCTGTGTTAAAAATTAAAAATCTGTTGATCTGGGAAGGGTTTGAACCCCCAAACCCTTCCCATGTAAACAAATATAAATACACTTCCGTTTTAAAAAAAATCGTTTGGATGCCTTTCATTGGCCTCGAATAAAAAAAAATAATCTAGACTTAACACAGTAATTATAAATTCCACATAAGATTAAATTTACTTTCACGTATTCCAGATGTACTTTAGAACACAGTTTCATTAAATCTCTCTTTATTTATGCGCTTACGAAATTTAATTACTGAACTATATTTCCTCTTTTTCTTCCAGGGACCTGGAACCCATACGAGAGCACTTTGGCCGATATCATGCGAGCTCTGACCTCCGGTCTGGTCAATGCTATCCGAAGTCCATCTACTCAGGTCGCCGGTTTCAAAGTGATAGTTGACTTCAGCGGCTTCACCTTCAGACATCTGCCTCATGTATCTCCTTCCTACCTCTTATTGTTTGCTGATGCTCTACAGGTAAGCTCTCATACAAATCTCTATTTAGCGATTGCCCTGTTAGGGAGTCTACTATATATTGTGTTTAATGTATAAGGAATAAGAGGGAGCTCAAAAAATAAAGTTTTCCATGTTCTTCTAAATACATCCGATATTATCACACCCAGTTATTCTTGAACTTTGTTATTACTGACCATGACCAATTAGATTAGGGCGTGGTTAAGGTTGAAGTAGGAAGGGAATTATATAATTTAAAAGCCTAAATCCTGCATTTAACGTTTTTGAAGTTGCTGCGGCAGCCTAGTGGTTATTATCACGAACTCGTGGCCATCGTGTCATGAGCTCTAGCCCTAGTGCCACTGAGGACACACCGTGTAAAGAGGCTAATGCACTGCCAAGCTCCAAGTCTCCTCAATGGCGTAATGTGGAGAGGGAGTGTCAACTCATGTGTCGTTCTCGTCACTTGACCGAGGCTCATTTACTGGATCCTTCGGCAGTAGCCCTGGCCGCGGTAGCCGAGTGGTATAGGTATCAGATCGTGGCATGCCTTGTCACGAGTTCGAGCCCAGTACCACTAAAGACCCACCGTGTAGGGCAGCGATGCACGTTAAATCTGTCGAGAGCTGAAACGTCCTCCCGTTGGTGTGGTGTGGTAGTTAGGAGAGGGGGTGCCAGCTTAGGTGTCGTCCACGTCACTTGACCATGGTTCAAAATTACGTGGTTCGTCGCCAAAAGCCCTCGTGTAGCTGAACAGTGCGACGTTAATATTCAATCAATCAATTGGCAGTAGCCCTCGTGTGGCTTTACTGTGTGATGTTAATAAACACTCACCCACGTAGATTATAATGGGCTAAATTAATGGCCGTCATGTGATAAAGATAATCACGTTTTCTCAATTGAATTCAAAACTGACATTTAAACTAACTTGTAAATGTTTTATTTGTAAAATTTGCATAAAATTTCAAATTTTATAATTGAGAAAAGATGTTTATAGAAAAAAATTGGGGGGGGGGGGGGGGGGGGGGTGGGGGTTTAAAAAAAATATTGTTTTATACATGTATTTTTAATTCAAGTGTTTTACTTATGTGGATTATCATTATTGACAAATACAGGCTTTTTGAAATAGTTTCTGCGGAAAGAGCGAAAGTTGGCAAAAGCGAACCACATGAACTGATTAGCTGGAAACACGTGATTGTGTTTATTGCATGACTATGACATCACATGAATTTAGTCCATTATGAGGTCTATCGTCCATAGACCTCAGTATGATATTATTAAACAATAAATGATCCGGCAAAATTAGAATAAAGTTTTGGATCGAGTTTCGATTCCATCCAAAGTTATTGCGAGATATAATAAACCGTGTAAAATAAAAATAGAACACAATAGGTAGTGGAAGTAGAAAGAGATATCCATTAATTCAGGTTCTGTTCTCATCTGTTCGAAGTTGTACAACGTTATGTGTGAATAACCACTGCTCTAAAGCGACCTTAATACAAAACAAAATAAACACCTCTTAAGCTAAATCGGGTACTGAATATAAAAACAAAGCTCTTTAGTAGTAAGTTTGGACTAAAGCCTTGATATTGTAAAGAGTGGCACTATTTAAATTTCGAACGTAACCTTTTTAACACCTTGCTGATGGAATCTCTCCAAAATAATGTCGCCGTAACGAAATTGACTTACGGATGGATGCCAAGGCTGTTAATTGATGGTTTAACAGCCGGGATTTGAGTTTCTTGAAGACGGTGAATCACAATACGTGTATCTTTTTTTAAATTTTGAATAGTATTTTTTTTATTTTTTTATAACTAACCTAATTTTTAACTTGGTTAACATTTTGCATTACGTCAACAACGGAGGATAACAAACGCTTCAACTAGGTTAAAACTTTGAACTTGTTTACCACTAGCGTTTATTTTTCCTAAGAAATTTATGAGTTTCCTTAAAGGTTAAATCCCATTGCGCACTTTAAACTATCACCAGTACCTTATTGTACGCTATTGCATGTTCTAGTGTTAAAACGATTACAGAATAATGTAAATACATAATAAAAAAATTATCTAATCTAAATTCAAATAAAGAATTTGAGGTATCCGAATACTTAAAATAACGGTTTTAGTAAAAAATTGTCAAATATTCTATAGTTTAATTTTGTAATACAGTTGATAAGGTTTGGTTTACAAAAAAAATTGGTATTTTTCCAAGTTTACAAGTACAAGAGTTACAGCTGTTTTCAGAAATCATGGGTCAAGGTCACCAGCTCGTGGAGCGCGGTAACCTTGCCGTTATGGTCAAGAACTCGTAGTCGGCGTGTCACAGGTTGGAGTCCTGGGGTCACTGAAAACCCCCGCCGTGTATAAGGGGCTGATACACGTTAAATCTGTCTAGCTCAAAATCCTTCCGTTGCCGTGGTGGGGTAGTTTCCAGATGGATATGCCAGATAGCTTGATTGAAGCTCCAAGTTGTGAGGTCTGCCGCCATTAGCCCTAGTATTGCTTTATAGTGCTACGTTAATATAACTCTCCCTCTCTCGGAAGGTGGCCGCGGGGTAACGTAGTGGTCAAGGCAACGGACTCGTGGCAGTCGTATCATGAGTTCAAGCGTAGTACCGCCATGTAGAAATGGCTGTGTTGCACTTTAAATATATCATGTGGGGTTGGTGTGGTAGTATGGAAAGGGGTTTTAGCTCATATGTCCTCGTCACTTGACCATGGCTCAATATTATGACGTCCGACGCCAAAAGCCATTGGGTTACTTTATAATTCTACGTTAATAAATATCACACTTATGTGTAAACGGTAACGGTTATACATTTACGTGGAACCTTAGAGAAAGCTCTATTATCCACTCATCATAATAAATTTAACAGAGAGCAATTTGTTGTCACATTAAATGCAGCGCAACAACGCTGGGGGGACCACTCTTCCAGTTGATTTAGTTTCTCTTTCGCTTTCATAGGAAAACGATGAGAAAATGACGTCACATCTCCATGACAGCAAGGCCCGTCTTTCAACCGTCTGCCGCATCTCGACGGAACGAGGAGAGATGGGATAAATTTCTTTAATAACAAGGATTAAGAGAATATTTTTAAGTCCGTTACACGTTCCCTCTAAAATAACTGCGTGTGGTTATTGAAAGGAAGTTTTAAATAACCACTTTGAGAAGAAAGTAAAAAAAGGTAGAGGAGTTTCAAATAAGATCAAGATGGGTGAACTTGCCACACTAAACGCGATCAAAAACTTTCATGGCCCGGAGGGGGGGACTTATGTGTATGTTAGTAGCCGTTATAGCCTAGTGGTCAAGGTATCAGACAGGTGGCAGGCATGTCATGAATTCGAGCTTAGTACCACTGAAGACCCGCCATGTAGGAGAGTGATGCACGTTAAATCTGTAGAGAGCTCAAACGTCCTTCCGTTGATGTGGTGTGGTAGTTAGAAGAGGGGTGACAGCTCATATGTCGTTCTCACCACTTGACCATGGTTCAGAATTTCGAGTTCCATCGCCAAAAGCCCTAAAGTAGCTGAACAAGAGTGACGTTAATATTCACTCACTATGTGTATGCTATGCTATGTAATGTAATGTTAATGTATTTATACATTATCATAACAGTTGTTTTGTTAAGAGTGAATGACTCTTCCATTATATTTATAATACGCAGTAAACGCATTTTATACGCAAAATGTTTTTGTTTTCCGGAAAATATGAAATAGGGACAGGGATTGCTGATAAAGTAATGAAGATAGCTGAATAATTTTTGTGTGTATGTGTACGTTTTTTGCGTAACATTAGAATTGTTTTAACTTACATTTTTTTTAAAAAGAATAACTGCTTTATTCTAAAATGTACAGCCACTTTTATAAATCAAGGTTTTTTATGACCACACACGTTAAAATTGTTCTACTTTTGGTAAAAATTTAAAATCATCTGTCACTGGGGTTATTTTATAAACGAATTATATGTTTAAAAATTGAAATTCCTCCATAAAACTTTTTGTTTAGAATGGACAATGTTTATATATGTATTTTTTTAATAAAATTTCACCAGTGTTTTCCTACTTCGATATTTAAAATATTTTTCTCTTATGATTTTGTATTTTTCTCTCAGGTAATTTAGTAAATAAATTTAAAAAACCATTAAGTCCTTGTTTCGCAAAAAATGTGTCACAGGTAGCGGGATGTAAATAAAGATTTTCCACTTTACCTAATTGTTATCTTTTTGTTGGAACACATCATAATTCGTTAAAAAATAAATATTATCGTGTTTATACCCATGTTATAATGATAACTGGCGGGAGAAAAATTGATTACTGAAGCTAAAGATAGCATTTTTAAGAGCTCGTGTCACAAGCTTTGATTTTTTTGCTACATTGACACAAATTTTTAGCATTCAGATTAAAAGATGCTGATTGGTCAGCTTAGTTTATTGCAGTGTTTAGTCCTTTCAGTTTTATCTGAATGTCGATAATTTCTTCAGATAATTGTTTCGAATGCTAAATTCTTGAGATTTTTGGAACAATGAGAACAGCAAAACAAAAACTGGGTCTCGACCTCTTTTATTTATATATATATATATTGGAATTGTGTGATGTTTGCTAATTTTCTAGAATGTTCGGAAAGCTGTAACTCGCGATTCTATTATATTAAATTTTAGTTTTGTTTTAAGGGAAGATAAAATCAGGCTAAAAAAAATCTAGTGAACAAGTGGATAAGTTTCAGGATATTCTGATTAGAATTCAAGTTATAAGAATACAAGGTTATGGAACTAATGTAAAGTATTGCTATATTGTTAAATTAATGAAATTTTAACAAGTATAACTATACTAGCTGTTATACCCGTTCTTCGAACGGGTGAATTGAAAAATTAAACAATACAGATTAAAGGATAAAGAAGATTTTAATGAATTAATTTCACGTGAATTGTAAATTAAACAAAAAGCTTTTTGCATATCTCAGCTGAATAAAAAAAAACCCTGTTAATTAAATTTTAAGTCTGTAGATCTAATAGCTGATATAAAAAGGATTTTTATTTTATTTATAAAGCCCCCGTAACTTCCTGTTGGGTTGGTATTTGAAAACACCTTCCTACGCTGATCTCTGCTCAGCAAAAGTAACGCATTGCTACAAATTTTGTGTAATGAACGCTTAAAATAGTATAAATAATTTATATATGGAAGTGTAAATACGTCAATATTTACTTTTTGTTGTATTTATTTTATGTTAAAATTGTAATCAACCTCACACTACACCTGTTCAAGCTTTTGCAGTTCCTGGAGCTTGGCGTAGACAAAACAAAATGCAAAGTTTTGCTTCACACATAAAAGATAGATATATGCTGTCGCGGGCTTTACAGATGGCAGAATTTTTTCCTACAGACTTCACAATTATCGTTATATTTCGGACACCACACAATATCTTTATAAATTATAGCCTATGTGTTATTCTGATGTATAAGCTATATTATTGTAAAGTTTCATTAAAATCCATTCAGTTGTTTTTGCGTGAAAGAGTACCAAACATCCACACAAACTTTCCCGTTTATAATATTAGTAAGGTTTTGTTGGGAAATTGCCTGAAGTTGAGATATTTCTAGGAATATTGAAGCGTTTTGTGTACATTATTTATAACTGATATTTAAACGGTGAATCTTTAAAGTATCGTTTTAGAGCCATATAAATGAATAGACTACAGTTATTCTTTGTATTTTCAGAGCTGTTTCCCCGCCCGCTTCCGGGAAATCCACATAGTCAATGAAGGTCACCTCTTTACTTACATCTGGTCGATCCTGAAACAACTGCTTACTAAGAAGCTTAGAGAGAGAGTAAGTATTTTGTTACTTATTATGCTTCCGCGTACAAATAGATGACCACGGTAGCCTTATGATCATTTTTGGAAACTAGTGATTTGCGTTATTTGAGTCTCGAATTTGAATCCTAGATCCACCGTGTAGATGGAGAGATGCATGCTTAAGTCCTTACGTTGGTGTGATGATGAAGTTTGGAGAACGAGGTACCCAACTCAATCCTCATTACTTGACCATGATTCTGAGGTCAATCGCCAATAGCTCTCCAATTGAGAATAAGAAAATAGAATTATTTTTTCATAGCTATAGGATGCCTATTTGGTATCATTTCAGAAAGAACATTTCAGGATTCGAATTTAATATTCTTGCCCTTTACTAATCATCAATAGCTCATTCACTTCATTGTTGCCAACTTTGGCTTTTTGCAGACACTTTTCAAAGTACATATTTGTCAACAATAATAATGTACATGCGTAAATAAAATGCACTTGGTTTAAAAATGTGCATGTAATATAAGAATTTTTTTTTTTTTAACTTTGAAAAACTTTTTGAGTGAAAATGCTGAAACATTAAAATTCTTCAATTATCAAATTTGAAATATTTTCTAAATTATGGAAATAAAACAAGTACAAGCCTGATGTCAGTTTTGAACTTAATGGAGAGCACGTGATTTTATTTATCACGTGACTGTCATGACGTTCATTTTGTATTGTTTTGTGCCTCTGACGACAAACAAATATTTTCATATTTTTGCGATGAAGCTCATGAGATCCAATTAAATCCACATTTTTATGAAAAAATAATTGATGGGAAATCTTACGAATTTGGAAATTTGCTTGTGATTGTTTTTATTGCCTTGCGTTTTATGTTTTTACTTCGAAGTTTTTTTTTAATAAGACATTTTTTTTAACGCTCTAAATTAATTTTTCTTTAAATTTTGATATGTATTCCCTCCCATTCTCTTTTCCCCTTTGTAGAGAGTTCCTCAAGACTAGTTACTTCCGAAAATAGAACTATCCATGCTTATATTGCAAACATTTAGAAATGAATGCAAATCCATTGCTATTCTTTGTTTCATGCTAATTTCACTTTTCAAATTTGATACACTTAGTTATAAACACTTCCAATATAAATACGAAACAGGATTCACAAAAGTTCCCGACTGAGTCCATTACTTAAGGTATCAGACTACGTTCGGAACCGTGATTTTGCAAAAGCGTATAAATGGATAATATTTATGATATTTAGTGTCACTTAAATTAGAAAACGTATATAAAATTGTTTTAAGAATAGTATTACAATAAAAAATTATTTAAGTACAATATTTTGACAAAAAATGAACATAGAATGACCCATTTTCAAAATAGTCTCCTTTTGTGAAAAATGTTTCTTTTATAATAATATTTTGCCTGTCTATAGCTCAGACCTCTGTACAGAGGCTCAACTAGAATATCTGAAATATATAACACAGAAGTGGGTTTATCCATATTTTACTACAACAGAGAAGAGAAATTTTAAGAAAAAAACGCCGATAATTATTTCAAATGGTTGTAACTCTGAAAACAATGTGAATTTTTCAAAAATCATAGTTGAATCTCTGCACAGAGGTCTGAGCTATATACAGGCAGAATATTATTATAATAGAAGCCTTTTTCACAAAAGGAGAACATTTGAAAAAAGGTTATTCTAAGTTAATTTTTTGCCGAAATATTGTATTTAAATTAAATTTTTTGTCACAATGTCCTTAAAACAATTTTATACATGTATTCTAATCTAAGTGACACTAAATATCATGAAAATTATCCATTCATGCGCCATTTTAAAATCACGGTTCCGAACGTAGTCGGATATCTTAAGTTATGGACTCAGTCCGGGAACTTTTTTTTTCCGGGATTTTTGACGAACGATTTTAGAAAAGGGAAAGAACGCATTGACACACATAAACGTTATAAAATTTTCACCTTAAAAGCTCAGTCCGGGAACTCTTGGATCCTATTTCGTAAATTAACCAAAAATAAAATCACTGGAAAATAACTTGACTATAACAAGAAACAAACTTGATGCATGTTTTTTCAACATTGCTTTCTTTATTTTCCAGTTTCATTTCCATGGCAAAAACGTGAAGAAGCTCCACAAATACATGTCTCCAAGCATTCTACCTGCTGAATACGAAGGCGACATGCCACCCTATAATAATGCAGACTGGGCAAAGCATATGGAATCCACCTCTGACTATATTACCAAAGCTTTCTCTTACGGATACGACAAATACAGGAAATCTAGATGAATTTCTTATTGCTCACAATGCCCTTCCACAAAAACAAAGGATGAATGATTATAACCGGGTAGAACCCGAATGAAAAACATTGGTTGGGAACTCGTACATATTAATGAGCAAACGCTAGACATTAGGTTGTCTTGTTTTTTGAAACAAGAAAATGATAAAAGTAATGGCCTATAGATGTATATGAGGATTGAACTTTTTATTAAATTTTAATAGTGAATTATTTAAGTAAATTATATATTGAAAAGTTAAAAAAAAATATTCTGAAAGTTTTTTGTCGTGATGTAAAGTTAAATTCAAATTTTGATTAAAATTTCTAATTATTTTATAAAACAATGTATTAATAATAAACAATTTAAGGTTGCTTTAGGGGACATGGTACGATTGATAGAAAACCTTTGTTTTTTGGGTTTTTTTGTAACCTATGTATAATAATGTTTAACAGTTTTGAGGCTCAATACACTACACCTAATTTAATTTTTTAAAGAAAAATTTAAAAATTTATGAAGGGTTTTTTTAAATGCTACTCCATTTACAATAATTGGCGCACATTCGTGAAATTGATTTAAAAGTACGTTGAACTATGTATAAAAAGTGTTGTTATCGGTTTTGGGATATCATGATTGATATGCGTTAAATACTTTTTTATGACACAATAGGAAAAAGCCTGAGCATTTTAAATGAAGATAAATTAGTTATTTTTTTTCTGAGAAAAATCAGCTTAAACTTTTTATTCGCCACTGAGACGTGAATAAAAACGAATAAAAATTATCATAACACTGGATATTTTTTAACTTCGAACTTTCAAATTTTGTTATATTATAGAAAATTATTTAAAAAATAACTTAAGGTTTTTTTGTCAATTGATTCGTATTGTGACCCCTTAACATGATAGAATAAAAAAAATATGTACTGATGGAAAATTCGGCGTTTTTTTTAGAGATGAATTGTTGCTTTGTGTTCAAAATTTTAATTTTTGTGCATGATTTTTCATTTTGTATTACTCAAATTGTTACTGTGTTTATAAATGATGCTGAGTGTTTTGTAAAAGAAGTTGAAAAAATTGTTTTATTAATTTATTGTGTATTAAACCGGGTATACATGATGTATTAGTGATTAGGCTGTGCCTATTGTCACTGTGTATTATCATTTGTACATATGCACCATTCATCCTATACTCTAACTGGTTCATTAAGCATTTTTATACTTTCTATCGTATACTTAATATAAGTGTGATATTTGTATAGTTTGAATAATGTTAAGCTGTTTTTTTTTGTGTCAGTTTTGTAATTTGAGATAGAAAAGTATTACCCAAACTTTTCTTTTTATCTTAGAACTCAATTCAGTTCAATTCAATTCAGTACCATTTTGTGTTTCACTACCTTTCAAAGTTGGAATTTCAACAAAAACAGAGGTAAGAGCAATCTATTTAGGCCTAAAGGAGTACTCTGACGATTTGGAAAAATGGATGCTTAGCGAGAGACTTAAAAAAATTGTTGATTTATAACGAATACAGCTATTAATTACAATATTTACGTTTAGGTACAAGTTATTTAAGCTATTAAGTATTTCATTAATGCTGAATATGTTATTGGTGATGGAGGAGGCAAAACACGTCACGATTTCCTTTCGAGTGTTTCAAAACGGACTGTGTCCTCACCACTCTCTTGGGTGGGGCGGTCCCTTTTTACATCTCAAATTTCTCTCGAAGTTTTGCTCGCAGGTGAAAGTCCAGCTGAAGGTTTTTTCGTGGCTATCGGTTGTCGGCGTGATGTCAGATGAAAGGACCTTGCAATATTTTAAGGGGTGCAAGTGTGGATATGAGTAGCGTAATGTTATTTGCATAGGAAAGTCGATCTTGCAGCGCGAGGCCGAAAAAACTTTAAGAGTACGCAAGTAAATTTTTGTGAACATTGCATGTGCCATTGTGACTCTATGGGTGATGGAACACCCAGCTTTATTCGATGATTGCGCATGTGGTTTACGTTTAAAATATTAAAAATATTGTGAAATAAATAATTTAGAGTATAGCAACAAAATACTAAAAAAAAATAACTAAGTCGGATTATATTTTGGTGCCATCTATGATTATAAAGTTTAATTCAAAGTAAATTGTAAATGTATTTTCATTCGCTTATATATATTGTAGAGTTTAATGGTTTGTGCACCTATAGTGAATTTAGGTGTTCCATGCAATGGAATGCTGGAACACAAAGGGTTAGCACCAAAATAAATTTTAATTAACCAGTTTTTTGAGACATCAAATAAGAATGGACTGAAGAACTGAATTTGGGACGGATTTTGATACTGAATTTCTTGCACACCTTTCTTCGTCTATTGATGCTGTAATTTCAATTCTGCATTACAAACGATATTTTGGCTATAATTTCAAAATTCTTGCAAAAATGAATTAAAATATAATTTTTAAAGTACATCTTGAACTTGTCACAAACTTAGAAATTTGAAGTTAGGTGGAGAGCAATTTATGAAGTACAATAGTCTTTTTGAAAAGTTTGGGGAAATATTTATTTTGTTTGTATAAATATAATTTTTGTATTTTATTGTTATTCTTATAAATATATAATTGTTAATGTGTTGTCCTTTATTTATAGTCATTTTTTGCGTCTATCGTTTTTAGGCATTCAAAAGTTTTCGAATTCAATTTCCACTTTTGTTGCAATAACCTTAAAATAATATATAATAGGAAAGCGTGAAGTAGGGGGAAGTGTTCTAAATACTTCTCCATGTAATATGTTAAGCTATGATTATTTTTTTTTTTGGTAAAAACCTTTTTCATTTAAATATATATTTTGTGATTCGATTTTTTTTTGTTATAAAAAAAAAATCTAAATTAACCCAAGTGAAATTATGAATTCAGTAAAATTTATTTTATCTATGTCTGAAATAATTTATTGGCCAGGAAAAATTTCATATTTTAAACGTAACTATTTATTTACTACATTATTTCATAATGAATATTTTTGTATAAAGAAAACTGATTACTTTTACATTTTTAACTACATAATGAGTTTCTTTTCATTTGTATAAAAGTGCATTTACAAAAAATTATTATCCAATTCAAATTATCCTGTTTGTTCGAATCTAAGCTGCCATTGATTCTAAACCGCATCTCAAATTTTGAACGTTTTTTGTGAAGAAATTAAACTAGTGTGTAAAATAGTTTATCAATATCCGATATTTAAGAAAACTTTTAACTAATTAAAATGAGATCAAATAAGAAGTGAATAATTAATTTTAAAGGTGTACGTATTTACCCACCTTCGATTCTAAGCCCCACTCGATTTTCAGTAGTAAGTAATATTGGCAAAAAAAAAAATGCAACTTAGATTCGAATGATACGATATTTATGAAAATTACGGTTTTCTTTTTAAAACGTTTCTTTTGAGTAAATTATGAAGATTTGTTATGTTAATATGATGTAAATACATATTAATCAATGAATTTTTAAATCCATGACATTTTTATGTTATATATGTCGAAATATTCTTAAGTGTAATGCAAAACATGTTTTAGAGACTGTCTTGGAAACTTTTTCCGTATCCTGTTTTGCAATTACGTAAAAAAATTTAATTAATTTTTTGTGAATTACGATGAATTTTAAACTCACCTGTTAATGTCTTGCATGTAAAAAATTATATATATTGCTTGTACATTTTTTTCAAATTGTATTCAATAAAAATTTCTTTTTCCTTAAGTGTTGAAGTAATTTTGATTTGTTCAGTGACTCTCTAGAACAGAAGTTCCTAACCACCGATGCCCGTTCGCCGATCGTTTAACATGTGCTCGCCGCAGTGCGATTACAATAAAAGTGTTTTAGTTTTCAATAAAACTGTATGTGAAAGGTTTTTTTTTTTTTTTCTCATTTTTAAAGAAATAGAAATTGCATCCAACACGGGTATCGAAGTGAAATGCGACCGATCTTTTTTTTTTCCTTTGCGCATTAGCCGACTTAATTTCCTTTACCTAAAATCCAAATTGAAATGAACTGGTTCATCTCGAGAACAGGGTTGCCAAATTGGTGGGGAAAAAATAGGTAATTTAATTGCTTTTAAACATTCACAGTATAAAAATATAGCGTATGGGCTATATTTTTATCGTACATTTTTAGCATATATTAACTTTATCCAACTATAAATTCACCCTAGAAAAAATAAATGGTGCCCGCCGTCCAACAGATATTCTAGAATGGGGACAAAAAGGTGGGGCCCATTGTTCTAGAGGTTTTATACAAATTAAATTGGCGAATCAAAGCCTATACAGTCAACCCTCCTATAACGCGGTGAGTGCGTACCGCGTTATTCGGAAACCGCGCTATAAGAAGCTCGGATTTAACCGTACAAACCAGTCTAATTCGTAGCGCGTTGAATGGAAACCGCGCTATAAGAAACTCAAAATTAGTACAAATCGCATCATTCGTACCGCGTTATATGGAGACAGATAAAAACCTTTTTTTGGCGCGATTCCTTAATCCTTTTGTTTGTCTACGCCATGCCTCCGCTTTTAATTTATTCCTCGATCAATGTAATAACTACTTTTTTATTTCATAATAAAACTAGATTTCGAAGGGAAAGGTGGTGACAAGATTTTTACAAAAATAAATACAACAGAAAGTAATATTAATGTATTACACTTCCAGATGTAAATTATTTACACTATTTTAAGCGTTCATTACACAAAATTTGTAACAATGTGTTACTTTTGCTGAGCAGATCCCGCTGGAAAAAAACTAACTCTAATATACGTTATCCCCATGACTACCCCATTATCGCACGATAAAAATATCAAAGTAAACCATATTATAATATTATCGCCTATCTTGGCGAACATAAACAACTTGGCGACTAGCCCTACTGTATCAAATTAGCATCCCAAATGGAGTTACGCAGTTTGATAATTAGACCGACGATATCCAGTTAAAACCATTCATTGGGTGCACGGAAAGAACTGATGGGACGTTGTTGAACGGAAACCGCGCTGTAAGAGTACCGCGTTATAGGAGGGTTGACTGTACTTGCCTCAGGATTCAAATTAATGCTGATCATTACACACAAAAATTTTGTTGCGACAGCTCCCTGCTTTAGAAATTTTAGAAATACTTGTATATGTGTATATTTCAAACTCGGTGTCATTAATGAATATCAAACTCAATATCATCAGTGTATTATATCAAACTGAGTATCATCAGTGTATATTATTTCAAACTCAATTTTAAAACGTTTTATACCTTAGTTTTAAAATCGCCTGCTTGCGATTTCATCTGACCCGAAACTATTTAATCCAATTTAAAAACGTTGACGCAGATCTTTTCTTATCTGAAGATTGTGAATTGAGCTTATTTCGACGGAAGTATTGACCAATGACATCATTTGTGATTCATGAGCGCGATAAAATGTTATATGATATTGTCACTATCGACTAAATTCCAAAATATAAAAATATCTCCTTTTTTTGTATTGACAAAGTCTAGGCTAGATTAGATGTGCGTTTTTTCCTTTTATTGGAGATAAGTCGTATCTAATCTTCCCGCCAGAGAAAGTCATTCTTGTACTACGACACCAAAAAAGAAGGCAGTGGCTGCGGTAGCCTAGTGCAACGGTCGCTAATCTTTAGCACATCATGGACTAGTAAATGTGGTGTTACATATGTCGCAGGGGAAAATGGTGAAATTAGGGCTTTCATCAAATCCCTAAGGGAGATTATCAATTTACGCAAGATGTTAAAATAACGTCTGTTTGAAGTCATTTCCCTGATGTAAGTAAGTGATTTGATCAAATCCTCGAACTGTTTTAGTGAAATGATGAAATGAACGTCAGCATTTGTAGAACTCTGTCTTCGCTTGTTACCACTCCCTTTTACCTCCCCTCTCTCTCGTCCGTGCCAGGCAGCTCCGGGCTTCTGACGTGACGCACCAAAATAAAATGACCTAAATATCATTTTTCAATTCCTACTATTAGCACACAATCTCTATATATTTATTTATTTTGGTGGAATTTTCAATCGTTAATAAAATACATTTTAAAGCGCTCAATTGAGCTGAGATTTTATATACAGGATTATTTTGGATGACAATAAAATAATAATTAATTAAAATTAATTGATTAAAACTAATTATTTAAAGAATTACAAATACAACCACGTTGGCATCATTTTTGGCAACTTAGCGACCCTTTTGGCGAAATTAATTACCACTTAATGTTGTGATTCTGTCATATGTAAATACATATTTATATTAATTGTACCTGTTTAATAAAAAGTAGTTAAAATTAAATTTTTCTTTGTTGATCTAAGTAGGAATGGACATAAAAAAAACAATTTTATATTACTTGTTTAGTATTATTTAGTTATATTCTTTGCATTATTATCTTCTGATTGATACATCACTTTTGTATACCTGAAAATTAGAAACTGGATAAAACTTCAATAGAAAAATGTAAACAAACAAATTAGAGAATTCAACCATGCTCTCTTTAGAGATAAAAAAAGCTTTTTGATAATAAAAAAAGCTATTTTATAGAAATGGAAATAAACTAAAAAAAAGGTTATACAAATAAAGCAGGATATTTCAGAAGTATTACATTAAAGGAAGTATAATTTTTAAAAAAATGTTTGAACTTCTGTGACGAGCTCACGCGTCTTTTCTGTAACATAACCTCTGGGTTCTTTGACGGCCAAGATTAATGGCAAATCTTTTCCAACCCAAATCCAATAAGTGAAATGCAATTGTAAAATGCAAATAAGATAGCTTTTAAAAGAACAGAAGTTTTAGTAAGCAGGATGGCAATTTAGAGAATGTTATGTTTAGAAGAGATAGAAGTGTGAATTGAGAGACGGCCTATCAAAAGATTACCAAGATTTCTAGCCATTGCTACAAGGTGCATACTATTGCACGCGTGCCTAAGTCTCTGAACAGTGATTGAACCTTAGCTTGAATCAAGGTAGGACTGATTATTTGATATTAGGACTTGTAATATTATCAGAATTGAAAGTAGGCGGATAATATAATTATTTAGATAAGTGATCCAAGTTACGCGATTAGGTTTAACTACAGCTGTGTGTTTGGTTTATTCTCACTTAATATAAGTTTATCTAATTTATTAGAAATTTAAGTTATATTCTTAATAAAGTCATGTTAAGAATTTTAAAATGTCGATTCATTTCGAGAATCCCACACCTCTAATTCACGCTAACAATCAAAGATATGGTCGCCATAGAACGACCATATCACACTTCTACAAATATCCTTTTTTTTTAAAAAAGAAAAAGCTCTATTATCTAATTATTTTAATTAATTTCGGATAAATAATTTGTAATTCAATGATTATTGTTGTATTAATTTTAATAATGCACCATATTTGCTAAATAAACACTAAACACTCAAACTCTTGACAATACTATTTCATTATTTCACCGAAACAGGTTAGGGATTCGATCAAATCACTTACTTTCCTTAGGGAGAAATCCCCATATAGAGTTCTTGTTTTAACAACTTGCGTAAATTGATCATCTCCCTTAGGGATTTGATGAAATCCCTAATTTAATCATTTCACTGCGACACATATACTGGAAGGATCAATACAAACATAGAAGATAGTTCATGTACATAAGTCATGTTCAAACATATAAGAGACTCGCGTATCACACAAAAACAATGATAAATAATAAAGAACAGGCTTTTAAAGTAAGAACCTGTGGACAAATTAACATGGGAACAATAGTAACAAGTTAAAAATTTGAACAACAAGAAAAGGAACACAAGAGAAGTTCTGGAAATCCAGTATAGAGTTTGCTTATCTCACCACGTTTTTGAGATTCTTTATCTAGTTTCGGGCATATATAAAAAGAGGATCTGCATTCATGATACCCGAATTGCAAATTTAGCATATACTAGATGGAATGATGCTTATTTTATAAAGATGATGCGCCATCCAATTATGGCCCATTTTGCAGTCTGCTAAAGCTTATTTACTGGGCTTTTGACAGCACTTTTTCCAAGTATCCTGAATGTTAGCCCAGAATTTGCCTGTTAATTTTACTGCCTGATCAGATATAAGAAAGTCCACTAATTTCTCAAAAATATGTTTTTTTTTAGTGACTTGTGTTCTTGTTTAATGTCTTGTATCTCAAATGTTTCTCACTTGGCTAGTAAGTTCACCTTTTCGTTAAACGTCGATACCCACATATGAAGGGTTCCATCGAAAAACAATTGTTTGTTGTATTTATAAAAAAAAGTTAAGAGGGTCCGGCACACATGAATTTTTGAAATATTATCGATTTTGACTTTTTTTTACATTTTTTAAAAGTTCAAACATTTTTTCTTAAAATGATATATGATATATAGAAATGCGATAATTATAGAGAAAATATATTATTTATAATTATTTATTTTAGAATTATATATTATCTTTAAAAAAATTATTAATTTACTGAAAGTAAACAAAATACATTCTGACAAAATAAAAAATAAAATATGCTTTTATTTAGATATAATACACTTATAAATGTATCAGTACTGCACAATGTACTTAATTCAACAATACTGTCAAGAACAACATTAATAATTACCAATGGCCCTATGGGCTTGTCATACATAAAATTATGTAAAAAGATTAACACTTATCTTGATAATTTGTACGGTTTATAATTAATCCTTTTACTGCCGATTAAAAGTTACGCAATTCGCTCCCTAATGCCACATTTTCCACGTAGGCGCGCGTATTGAATTTATTGGATGGAGGGGAGAAAAGGAATAAATAAGAAAACCCTTGGAAATAAGTAAATCCTTCGCAAACACTGTCAAGGTCCCTTTATTGCATTCCAAAGCCTTCGGAATAATTTTATGGATAGCAGTGCACAGAAAAGATCGTACTTCGAAAAGACGTATATATACGTCCGGTGCAATTAATGCTTTGGCTGAGTGAGACTTTTATATATGCCGATGGTACTTAAGAGGTTAAAGTATTGCAGCTTTAGCGTCAAAGTATAGTATTACTGAATTCAATACATTGTTATTGTAAGGAGGAAGGGGCGCGATGAAAATTATGATTCAATATTGGTTGACAATATTGAAACTTTGAGAAGAACTGGTGTATACTCTAATCCAGGAGTACTGAACCTTTTTTCCCGCCGGGCCGCATGCACATGACAAGTATTTCAAGCTGGCCGCAACATGAGGATAATGGAAAAAACACACCATAAGAGCAAAGTAACATTGGACAAGACAAAATTGATTGTAATATTAAAACTCATTTTTGGTTTTTATTTTAATACTATATTAACCTTTCTATCAAACACACACAACAAAAAATATTTATTTTTATGCATTTTCTTACTGGGTTATGAGATCATTTCTATGATTAAACCTCTTGCTTACATTCTGCAGCCTTCACTATTATAAATAGAAAATTGATAGCAAAAATGATATATTTGATTGCCTGATTGATAGAATTTCCCGCTAAATTTTTAGTTCTTTGTTCTCCAATAATGGAATTTCTTAGTGCAATGGGTTATGACCGGGCCACTCAGAAAAAGCCGGCGGGCCGCAGGTTGAGTATCACTGCTGTTGTCCATTATGGTTCAAGGTATTGTTCATGTTACATACATAAAGTGTTTGCTTTTAATATTGTATCGGGAATGTTTTTCCTAGATGGTATTTGATATATATATTCAAGGGGGTTACCCATGTCTTTGTTACAACTCTCTGTGTGTGGACCACTAAAATATAATTTTATATTTAAGTGCCCACTAATATGATTGAACCACTATATGGAGGACCACTAAAATAAATTAACCAGTATATGGAGGATCTCTATAACTATACTGTCTAGTAGCGCACACAGGAATTTTTCAAGGGGGGTCCGGAGTCGAAAGTTTACCATTCTTGTACCATGCTCCTTTTGGTTTTGTCGATTTTCGGGAACAAAACACAGTAAAAAGCTAATTATTGAATAAATAGAATTGATAATATTAATTAATTATTGAATAAATAATTAGCATTAATTAATAAAATTAATCATTAATAAAAAATAATTAAATTTTACGCACTATATACTTAGAATTATAATCAATCGGAAAAAAATTCAAGGGCTTTGAAGGAGTCCGGACCCCCAGGACCCGCCAAAGTCACATATTTACTGTCACATATTTACATCTTTATATTTATACAATTTGAAAAAGAACTTTATGAAAAGCAAGAACAAATCGGCAACACAAAACAATATCAACAAACTTAAAATGCTATGCTGCCCATTTACATGGTAGCCAACTCTCACTTTCCAATGTGGCTAGAAACACCCGCGAAAGTTGCTAAAAAGTCGCTAAACTCAGAAAGAATTTCGCTTAAAGTAGTAAATAATTTATTTAGTATAATCCATATTTCATAATACGTGTTATGTTACGCATTGTTTTTAAAACTGAATCTTCATAAAAATATAAATAA
>BMAV01028053.1:247932-264920 GCA_019973955.1 Trichonephila inaurata madagascariensis
TCAAGTGACGTGGACGACACCTGAGCTGGCACCCCCCTCTCCTAGCTACCACACCACACCAAAGGGAGGACGTTTCAGCTCTCGACAGATTTAACGTGCATCGCTGCTCTACACGGCGGGTCTTTAGTGGTACTGGGCTCGAACTCGTGACAAGGCAAGCCACGATCCGATACCTATACCACTCGGCTACCGCGGCCACTAATTTTCAGTCGGACCTCCATTTAACGCGAAGTCACTTAATCCGGAAAAAAGTTCGTTATGTGGAAAATTCGTTAAATGGAGATTTATGTTTCAATTTCAATGACGATTAAAAATTTATCGAGGTGCAATAAAAGTTTTTGTGTATTCTTAATGGCCAATGTTTTGGTAATGACTAATGCGATACTCCATACAATTTTTTCTTAAAACTCAGTACGGAATAGGAGTTTTAGAAAAATCGAGAAATAACTTATGTAATAAAAAAATTTTTTAATTTCCATACAAAAATTTGGGAAACAAGGTATTAAATATCTTACTGAAAGAAGAATCTATTTTTTTTTTCAAATAAAAATTAATAGTGCATATTAAACAGTACCATTCTCTGTACGTTAAAAAAATCAAAGTAAACATGATTACTGAAAGTTCATTTTTGTCAAGAAAAGTGCTTAGAGTTTTTTTTTATTAACGTCGCATTATAAAAAAAACATGATGTCTAATGGCGATGGACTTCGTAATTTTCAACCATGGTCAAATGACGAGGACGACACCCCCTCTCCTAACTTCCACATCACACCAACGAGAGGACGTTTGAGCTCTTGACAGATTTAACGGACATCGCTCCCCTACACGGCGGGTCTTTAGTGGTACTGATCTCGAACATGATACGCTGCCCACGAGTCCGTTAGCTTGACCACTAGGCTACCGCAGCCAATATGGCCTTCTCAAACGGGTTTTGTACATCGGGAAATTCCCTTATTAATAAAATAGATATATTTATTTTCTATAATTTAGGAAACTGATCTAATAATCCACAAAAATGAAATTTTGGAGTAGTATCCCCCCTTTTTTTTTCCAGAGGTTAAATAAAAAAAAAAAAAAAAAATTGCAGATAAGAATATTTTTTAGCATAAAAAAATGGGTTTAGTTTATTATTTATATTCCTGTCACTGGAAACAAATATTTTATTTGTTTTTATAGTAGTATAGGCACTTAATTTCTCCAGTTCTGTGTGAAAAAAAAATTATGATCGGAATCACATTTGTCGCTATTCATTTCTGTGATGATGCCATTCGAAATATATTAATACGTAATGTATCAATTACATTATTTTTATCTTACAAAATTTAAAATATTCCAATGAGTTTCCATGAGTAACTTCTTGATTTAATTTCAATTAATTTGAAGATGGATGAAAATTTATTTTATTTAATAGCTTTTATTTGGTACTTCCTTGTTTGAATGTACTCTGTGAGCATAAATTCTACCATTTAGCTGATTTTTAATCTTTATCAGGGTCTCTCATACTGAAGATGGACATATTAGAGCTTCCATCGGTTTTAAATTAATTTAAATATTATAAATAAGGCTCGTAGTTGATTAACAAATACACATTATTAGTTAATTAATTACAAATTGATTTTAGCAGTAGGTAACAACTGTTAAATTATAAATGATGTGTTATTATTTCACAGTATTATTAATGCAATCCACATAAGCTCGTTTTTGTTCATTCCGAAGCATTATTATTATGTTTCGCAAAAACAAGAACAGAGCTACTGTAATAAAAATGTGAATTAAAATAAGTCGACGCTTAAAATAATAGATCCGGTTATCATTAATAGTTACCAACGATCACTTAAACCACGTTTTTTGGTAAATGTTACAAGTAATGTAGTATATGTGTGTGGGGGAGGATCACATCAGCTGCTTATTATTAATAAATAGTGATTAAATTTGGTCAGTGTTATTTATTACTTAGGAACAATTTGTTGAAACTTTAACGTGATTTTATGTATCTATGTGCTGTGCTAATGAATATGTTGTTGTCGATGTTAGGTATTTCGATAGAAAAAGTTTATCGGTTACAGTAGAACGTCGTATATCTGAATCAATTTGGACCGGACACCGTTCGGATAACTGAAAACCGAATGCGATCCATGTAGTATATGAAACCGGACACTATACGGATATTGAAAATCAACACTTGCGGGAAACGTGCTTGAAAAAAAAAGCAAAATAGATGCAAAATGTCGCAATTTTACCTTTATTGTGGAAAATAATCACTTATTTTTCGCTGTACCATTGTACACCTTCGTTTTTTCGCTGCAAGGTCTCTGAAAAAACTGGCGCTCCGGATAATAAACATTCGTAGGAACGACGTTCTACTGATTTTCATTTTAATGAACTTTTTTTTTATTTCAACATTAATGTAAAACTCATATTTTGTTCCGATAAATTTTTATTATTTGCCAATATGCCATAAACATAGTTGCATTGCTAAATTTGTTGCCACAAAATACTTTAGAAATTTCTTAAATAACACTAAAATTGTGACAATACTGAGCGAATTTGTGTTACAAATCTAAAATTGCGAAGTCATTCTTATATCCGTTCGTATTAACACCGAACCCTCGGCCGGATAGCCAAATAACCTATATTGTAAGGAAAACACTTTTTCCCGATTCTTAGAAATAGTACTTAAATATATATGAATAACTAAATAGAAATCTCACCGTGTGCACGATGCTAACACTAAATAAAAACAACGTCCTCTAGATGCCATGTTCTGTTTTTAACGGAATGGAACATTTTATCAAAAAAAGCGGATAAAAGGAGTGACTAAATTAGAGGCACACACACTAACACAAAGCAGCGAGAAGAATTGTCAATGGTGCAATTCTTCTGAGCCAATGCTTTTTCTTTTTTTTTTTTGTTGAATTCGGGGAACTTGGTTGTTAAAAGGGCAATTGGAACATGATTATTTCCAAGACTAAAGCTTGGAAAACCGCCAAATGTGCATAAAATCACTAAATTATATTATTTAACTTTATTTCAAAAGCGTTCTCCAGTATAATAGTGTATAACTAGAATTATACCATTCCTGAAAGTGTTCAACAGTAACCCAAACAGTTTTTGTTCAGTTCGGCGAAGTGTAAAGGATTTTTCAAAGATAAAATAATGCTTTTATGGAGCAGAGAGAAATCATCCAACAGTTTATCTTGCATCTACTGCAGTGATTATTATTCTAATTAATCCCTTAATAGTTTGTGCGTACACCGTAAGGGCTACCGAAAGCTGACCACAACTGACTTATCTGCACGCTCTACGGGCACAGATGTTTTCTTCTTTCTATCTAATTTGCGCAATTTTATAGTGAGATTATTAGTGCTAGTGTTTTTAAGAGATGTACATTTTGTCCATGGTACTGAAACACTTCTCATCCAGGATTTTCTTTGTGGGGAAGGTGGAAATTTTTCATTGGGCTGGAATTTAGACTCTTGAAAATAATCGATAAAGAACAGGGATTGGCAAGCCAATGTGGAAAGATAATCCAAAAAAAAAAAAAAAAAAAAAAAAAGCCGATAATATCTCTGTCTCCATTGCAATGTAAGACTTAGTATTGCAACATGTTTCAAACTGTGTGTGCATATAGAAATGCACACACACACACAAAATCCTCAATCGTCTGAAAAAAGAGGTACGGACATGAAATTTTTTTTGTAAGCATGAAAAAAATTATTTTAAGATATATGAAACGTCCTTCATAGCATGTAGAGTGTACTTATAAAAAGGAAACATTTAGGGAATTTTGTGTTCCACAATTATAAAATAAAAAAAAAGTAGTGTAAAAACTTTAAAATTGAAAATTAAAATAAAATTATATTTTCCCTCATTCTATTAAGTATAATGCTTAGTTATATGCAATAAAAAAATAAGCCTTTTTTTTAACCTTTTGGGCAAAAAAATTGACCACTGAAGGGGTTAAACTTCTTTTAATGAAATGGAGTGTGAATATTAACATCGCACTGTTGAGCTACACGAGGGCTTTTGGCGACGGACCTCGTAATTTTGAACCATGGTCAAATGACGAGCACAACACCTGAGCTGACACCACCCTCTCCTATCTACCACACTAACGGGAGGACGTTTGAGCTCTCGACAGGCTTAGCGTACTTCGGTCCCCTACACGGCGGATCTTTAGTGGTATTAGACTCGAATTCAAGCCTGCCATGATCCGATACCTTGACCACTGGGCTATACCGCAGCCCCCTTAATGAAAAGGAATCCACAGTGAAATATCATACAGACAGTGGCGTAACGTACACCCCCAACCCCCGCACCACGGGAAGGGGCCAGGACTCTTGAGGGGCCCTACGCCTGAGTGATACCAAGTACGTAAGATCCGGCTTCGGGTCCAAAACTTGACTTTGCAGGGGGGGGGGGGGGTAATAATCTCCGTTACACCACTGCATACAGATGCTTAAAAAAATCGAAAGAATATCTGAAGCGTGAGCATTAAAGAAGAAACAATACGAAAATTTTTACACTAAGATTGACCAACTGTGCTTACTTTTTAAAAAGTTTTCTTCTTTTATAAGACCTGTACAAAAATACTTAATCTAATCTCAATTCAATCTTAGTGAACAATCGTCACTTTAAAGTTCCTCTTAATAAGAATCAAATCACTAAAATTCTAATATTATACCTTCAGTAGTAATCTCACCTGGCTCGAATATATCTTTTCTCTCTCAAGCTAGAAAATCTCGCCTATTTATAGTAAGAATTTAAATATCACGATTCTCTTCTTCCGAAGGGTTGGTTGTGAATAACGTGAATTGATAGCCCAAAGATTTCCCAAGAGGGTTAGTTGGAAAAACGCGTATAGATCCGTCACAATGTGTTGACGCAAAATGCACGTTTGCCTATAAGCATTGCGGTGATTCTTCTTAAACAAATAAAAGCGGTTCGGTTTTAGATAGTTTCTTTGAATGAAAGTGTTACTCGTTTATTTTTCTTAATTTAACTAGCTGCATGGCCCGGAGTTGCACGGGCTATTTCTACTTTTATAAATTTTCCCTTTCCTTCACAAAATCAGCACTTCTAATACTCTTTTTCAAAATAACTTCCACCCCCCCCCCTTTCCTCAGCTTAGCCTGGCGTTGCTCGGGCTTTTACCGAGTGTATAACTTAAAATTCCCTGTTTCGAAATTTTTTCGCTTCTTTTCTTTGTCAGACAGGTTTATTTCCCTCCGGCGTTGCACGAAAATTTTTAAATGCATAACATATTGTCATGGAAATTCCCTTTCCTCTCTCGCTATCAGAGCTGTCGAGTAAGTGAACAGTGAGACTTTAATATTCATTCACTCACTTTGCAACTTTTTAGGCTCCGGAAAAGAAAATGTACCTTTTTAAAAATAGTTGTATGTTGAAAACAGTAGAATTTTTTATAATTACAAAATTTCACAACTGTATTAAATGTTGAATTAAAATTGTGAGCAATTTTTGAAATGTTCCATACACGAGAAAAAAGTTTCATACAATTGTTTTTATAAATGAAGAAATAAAAACTTTGATTTTGAACCATGATTAAGTGACGAGGATGACACCTGAGCTGGCTTCTCCCTCTCCTAACTTCTACACCACACCAGCAGGAGTATGTTTGAGCCTCGATATATTTAACGTGCATCGGCCCCCTTTGCTCGGCGGGTCTTCAGAGATATTAGACTCGAACTCATGACTCACCAACCACGAGTCTGTGACCTTAATTGATTTTAAGGGTTATAGAGTTTTGAACGGAATATTAATTATTATTGTTAAATGAAAGGTTGATTTTTTTTAGAATTTCTTTTTGTTTTAAATCAACATCACTCCTTCAAACATACTCAACATTTAACTGTTTTTAAATTAAATATTACTCGCGCAAATATTTATTAAATTACATTTAAACTTATTCTTTATCTTTTATTTGAATGTATAATGAAATTAATACTCTGATATCCTTCTCATAGTTAAAACCCTACTGAACTAAACTGAGTAACGCAACAGCCCATTGAGGGCCATGGGTTTTTGTGTCCATCTCAGTTTTCATGACCATGGGCACTGAGTTGTATGAGCAGATGTTCCGGGCAGGTGACCAGTCTGACGTGAATCCTCCAGTGTTTAGTTCCCAAGCAAGCTTAGTTCTTGTTTATCGATTCACTGAAGGGATGAAGAGTTTATCCATTTTTATCATAAAATGTAAAATAAAACGATGTTATAATGTTTTATTATTACATTATTTTTTTTATGTAAGAATAATTCACTCACAGCTTGGTGCTAAGTATCAATCCCCCGCCAATGAAGACCTATGTCGAATTTCAGCCTTTACGATGATACCAAATAGGTTGCCATAAGTCTAAAAATCTTTGGCGATTCATCTCTGACATGAAGTTAATATATAATTGGCGATAAATCGCCGCCATCGGATTAGTCCATAAGTTTTCCTGTGAACATTCCTTTTTTTATTATTGCAATATTTCTCTCTCTATACATAATTTCAATTTCTTTTTTATACTGTAGATACGAAAGCAGGTAGGAAAATGCGTGTGAAGATATTTCAATTACTTCCTTATAAAATGGTACAATGTAATAAATCAAGTCCATTGTTTCGTGTTTTAGCAAATTAGGAGTAGCTTTCACTTTTTTTTTTTTTTGCTTTGATTCTCTTTTTTTTTCTTCTTTACTCTTAGTATTGTTCCTCCCGCTACTCCCAAGAATGCTTTCTTTTTTGCTCTTTCCTTTTGTTTTGTTAAGTTCTTATCTTTTTTTTATCTTGATATGCTACAACCTGTTTTTACACTATCTCTCTTGAACAGATAGTCTCTCTTTTTGTAATATATAGTTCCATTTCTTTTCAAAAACTAAAATATCGCAAAATGTATTTCATTTCTGTATAAAATATGATTCATGCTTACGTCAATAGGGTAAAAATATCACACACCACAGGCATTCAAATACAAAATACTTCAAATACATGAACATTTTTTTAATATTGTCAAAACCTGTTGTCGCGGTTATGGTAAAATGGTTAAAAATTTCAAATGAATCAAATAATTATATATTTTGTTCAAAAAAAGCCTGTATATTATATTCATATGTAATTCTTTAAGAGATCTCATGGGTGTTAACTTTCTCTAGAGGTCTGAAAATACAAACAATGTTCAAAAATATATATAACTCTTTGAAATTAAAATTAAATAATTCAAATCTTTTACACATTATTTTTAAAAGAATGGGGCTTCAGAAAAGTGTAAAATGTTTAAAATATAATCATAATTTAAAAAATCATAAGCATATGAATATAAGAAACATTTCTGCAAAAAAATATTAATTAAGTTTTACGTTGCGCATGCTATTTTCTAAAATAGTAGCTTTAATTACTAGCAATAAGTTGATTTATAAAATTATATGTATCCTTATTACACTGTAGAATTTTTTTTAAATATAAATATAGAATAATAAATTATATTTTTTAAAAACTAAAAAAATGACATTTTCAACATTTTTTTAAAAAAAAGTTTCAATATTTTTCAAATATTTTGAAATAGAAAAGATATATTATTCTTAAATTAAGCAGGGTTTAAACAGCATGATACGTTTTATAATTCTATAAAGTGTTATACACCAAAGGCTACTATTTTAGAAAAAAGCGTGCGCAAAGCAAAAATTATTTAATATTTATTACAAAATTATTTCTTATTTACATATGTTTGTAATTTTTAAAATTATGATTATATTTCAAACATTTTGTACTTTTTTTGAAACTATAATCCTTTGTAAATAATTTATAAAAGATTCGAATTATTTAAGTTAAATTTAAAAGAATTTTACGTGTTTGAAAATTGTTTATATTTTCATCCCTCGAGACAAAATTAACACCCCTGAGACCCCAAGGTTACTGGCGACGTACGGAACCATGTTTTTGCAAAAAAGATATAAATGAATAATGTTCTTTTTTTGGATATTTAGTGTCATCTGTCATCACGATATTTAGTGTTACATACTAACAACAGTTTGCAAGACTTTTGTACAGAGCTTGAATTAGGATTTCGGAAATATATAGCTCAGAACTGAATTTATTCATATTTTAAAACATAAAAGTAGCGAAATATTAACAAAAATGACGGTTATTACCTGTGAAAATGTGAATATTTCAAAAATCCTTGTTCAGGATGTGTAGAGAGGTCTTAGCTATTTTTAAGCAAAATATTACTGTTGTAGAACCATTTTTCAAAGAAGGAGAATGTTTTGAAAATAGGTCATTCTAAGTTCATTTTTGTGCCAAAATATTGCATTCAAATAATTTTTTAAATAATGCTTTCTCACTGGTCATGGTAATTTCAAAAGCTACTTGAACAAATTTAATTTAGTTCCGACATCTTCCTGTGATTGTAATATTGGAGGCGAGGAAAATGTAGAACATGTGCTCCTTCTGTGTTCCAAGTTTGCCAGAGAAAGAAAGATCCTAAGACTGGCTTTCAAGGGACTTAATATAAATTGGCCTCCGAGTTTTCACCAACTTCTTTCTACCAGAAATGCTTTCAAAAATTTCTGTGAATTTGTTGTAAATATTTGTATTCCTTCTTAACCTCAATATATTTTTTTTATTTTTTGTTTCCCCTGAATGTGTGTTTATTACTTACTTCTGTAAGCCCCGTGTGATACTTTGTGGTGCACGGGGATTTTATAATTGTTTTCAATAAAATAATAATATAATAATAATAATAATAATTTTTTATTGTAATATTATTCTTAAAATAATTTTGTATGAATATTCCAATTCAGAGGACACTAAATATCACACACACACAAAAATGATTCATTTATACGTTTTTTCAAACTCGCGGTTTCGAAAGTTGTCGGATTCAAGAAGTTATGCTGTTGTTACTAATGCCACCTGCCTGAAGAAGTCAGATCGAGGCCCGCGAAATTCATCTCGGCTAAGGGCTAGATTTTTACGCCTGTCGTTAGCCTTAGTGTTGAGCACCATGCAGGTGACAGTACGATTTTGCTCGGTTCCACCCCAATTTACAGGCAGAAAACCCTGGGGGTGACCAAGGGACTCCCACCTCTCTTTCCCATCCATCAATCTCACGAGAGGACATGCAACTCGACGGCTATTTAGAGTACCCCATGCCACAAAAGCACTATACATTTACAAACATCCATGTTTTCTCCAGGATTCGAACCCAGGCCCTGCGGCACCGCAGTCAGCGTCGCTAACCACTTTACCGGTTGGGCGACACCAGAAGCTATTGTAGCCTGAACTACCGGTTGATTCGCCATTAATGTGACCGATTTTAAAGCATTAACTATCGTTTTACTACCGGTTCTATTTTAAAAATGAAACATTTAAATTACTAATCTAACCATTTTTATTAGTAGGAGTAAATTATAATACTGGAATTAGATTTTCAAACCCCGGAACGAAATTTTACTAATTACCAGCACGTCCGTATATAGGAGTCCATGTTAAATTACGTAAGTTTATGTACCTTTTTCTCAGAAACTACTTACTTCTCATGGATAAAATTTTTACAACACAGGTTATGTTATTCTTACAACAGGTTACTATTAATAAAACTTTAACGAAGGGTTTTGTTTCTTTGTTTAAAATTAAAGTAATCATAAATTTTTCAAAAAAAAAAAAAATGTCCAATTTTTTCCCTTAAAATTTAGTTTAAAAAAGCCTTATCTAAAACAGTTTGCTAAATATATCTAATTCCTTCCATTAAAATATATTAACATGCTAAAAGTATGTTCACTGAAAATTTGAGGATTACATAATGAGTAGTTTTTGAGAAAAAGGTACGCTAAATAAAAAAAATATTACATTTTGAGAAAACAGGCTTTAAAGTAAAAATTTGTAATTTTTGAGCATTTACTTTTTTTAGTCCTTTCCAGAAGCATTTTCTTTACCCTCTGCTGCCACAAAAGGCTCTTCCGATTTCCTTTTTTTCATTATTTTTAACAATTTAGCCTTTTTTGGGGATCTCAAGATGCTTTCGTTCGGCTACACGAAACCTACTGGCATCTAATTTTTTGAAGCATGGCACGCAGTTATAACTTGGTTCAATATCACAATGTTTTAAGATCATTAATTTTACTACATGACTCAAACTGAACCGAGCAAAAGCCATATTTACCACAATTTTAGCGTTTTTAATTCCACAAATGTAGATTTTAGAATCACTGACCATATGGTGTTATTAACAAACTCATTTAAGCAAAAGACGTGTACGCATACATTTTTGGGGATATTTCCAATACACTAATTTTTCCACTTGAACATCATATGGATTTTCGCACATCAGAAACTTATGCAAGGGAAAACGCAGGTGCTCTTAGCAGAGCTGATTTAATGCGCCTCAAGAAGTAACTTCATTTAAAAAATAAATAAAAATACTTTTAATTATCGTATTTCCTCATACCATACATCATTTTAAACAGAAATATTTAAACTCTTAGAAAATATAAAAAAAAGTAAAAATCGATAATTTTTCGAAAATTCATGAGCCCTTAACTCTTTTTTTTTTTTTTGTTGTTGTTATTCATTAGAACAACATGAAAACTACTTACTTAAAACAGACGAAACAAATATTTGAGGAATCCAAGACAGAATTTCTATTTCAGCAATACTTTACTAGTACATTACTAAACAATCCAATGCCTTTCGATTGGTATCATTTGAACAAAAGCGAAAATAAAGAAATCAAGTCGATCATGATTGCATTCGTGAATGCGTGTGATCTTTGCGCCACTGGACCCGATGACGTAACTTGACGTGTACACATCAAAGGTTTCCGCAAGGCATTCAACCGTGATATTCAATTGCGTGCACTTCCCATGATTTTTTAGAGGGTTTTCGCTGACAGTGTTGAAATCTGAGTACAATATTTCAAGTATAAATCCTCATTTTTTCCCTCGATACATAGCAGAGATGATTAACCAGTAAACTGTGATTGACGAGAATAAATATCATAAAGAAACAAGATTTTGTGTTATGACGAGTATACTCGTTATAAAGAAACAAGATTTTGTGTCATGACAGATATACTCGCCATGCGTAAAAAGTAGTAACCATTGGCTATTTAAATTGTAATTTTTGAGGAATATAAAACATATTCTTAAATTTCAAGATGTTTAGAATAATTCCAGGCTAGGCCTGAGTAAAACAAATACCGTATTTATTCGAATCTAAGCCGCCTGGTCAAAATCTGATCTCTCGCGTTATACACCTCTCGTTTCTCATGATCACTCACCGCCTATCTCCTTTGATCTCTTGTCCGTCTGCCGCTTATAGTGGGAGTCTGTCTGGGCTCATAGTTTGAGTCCAGTCCCGAAGACACGCAGTCGCTTCAGATCCTTGAGAACCCGAAAAGCACATTGTACCGGTGTCTCTTTTAACTTTCGGACTGGCATGGGAAAAAATGGTCAGAATTTCTGACCACCCATTTGCGAAACCTTTTCCCAGCAATTAGGGAAACGAATGGAATTTTCCCTCGTTTGTCGGCGTCCCCTCTAAGCAATTAGGGGAAAGAGACTGGGTACATTACAGTGTGGTGTGGAAATTTGAAAGGGGGTACCAGCAAAGATGTCGTCCTCTTCCCTTGACCGTGACTCAAATTTACAGGATCCATCGCCAAATGCCCTTGTATTGCTTTATAGTGTGACGTTAATAAACACTCACTTGGAAACGCTGATTAAAACTATGACGTAAAAGTAACGTGAGAGTTAGGGAAATTAAATATTTGGTTTATTTTTTTTGTCACACAGCTATTTATTACAGTATATATATTTACATTGAAGTTATTTATATAAGATTGATTATTCTATTAGAGTCCAGAATATGTTATTTATGAGGGAGGAGGCAACACAACCGTTCGCTTTGGTGTTTTCCAACGGACTCCCCACAACTTCACGGTCTTGGAGTGAGGGAGGTTTCTTTCTGACACCTCAAATTACGCTCACAATGTAAGAAGACGTGGAGTGGGGCAATGTCAGAAGACAAGACCCCGAAATATTTAGGGGTGATGTGTGCATAGGAACGGTGTTATCCTATCCACAAAAAGAAGCCGATTTTTCAGCTGTGTGACGCAAAAACGTCACAATGACCAAAATATAGTTGAGTGTTGAGAAATCTACTACTTCTACCTTTGTTCTGTGTAAGTTTTTTTTCTTTCTAATGGGGTTGCGAATTCCTAGTTACCTTTGCAGACCTAGTATACTCCCACGAGCTGGTATCACTTTTTAGTGCGGCATCATATAGGTGGATACCAATTGCCTCAATGTAATTTTGACTCCCAGTTTCTTTCCCATAGGGAGCCTAGAGCATCTAAGCCAAACAGGCACTCCTTCAGAGATCTTCAACATGCCGTATAGTCATACGACAAGGACGCTGTTCATTTTTTGCATCATGGAAATCCCCGAACTGGGCCGGGGTTGAGCTTGCAATCTTGGCTGTACAAGGCCAGCGCCTAACTACGTACGTCACCCAGTCGGCACTCTGTACAAGATTTATACATGTGTATTTTATATACTATAAGTATGTAATTCATATCAAACGGTTTTTCATTAAAATAATGGATTTTTATGCTGTAAAAAGTGCTCACGTTGGCGTGGTGTTGAAGTTTGGAGAGTGAATGTCCATACTCAGGTATCATCTTCGTCTCTTGGACGAGGTTGAGAATTACGAAATCTAACGGCAATAGCCCTCACGTTGCTTCACGTGCGGCGTTAAAAAAAAATCATATCAAATCATTGAATTCTGTAAGTAACACAACTGAAATAACTTTTCTCTTTACAAATAAGTTTTTTCTTTCCCATTTGCGAAGATCTCTCGGAAATCAGACGCCTTTTTACTGCCTGTTTTCGACAGAAATGTAATTATTTTTCTTATCATAGATAAAGAAAAACTATTTGACAGACGTTAAGAGATAAGTAGGATTATAACTAGTTTCATTCTCGATTAATTCGGCTTCTGATGCGTTTTCGATTGAAGTAAGCCTCTCTTGATATTTCTCGGGATCCGAATCCCTTTTATCTCGGTATCTCAAAGTAAACAGAAAAGCGAGAAATCCCAGTAAATGCTTTCTCCTTTTTCTTTAAATCCAACTGATGTGATATTTATAGAAAGGCTCTGCTTGTGTAAATACGTTTTGGATCTAAAATGTTTTGGAGAGATTTACCAAAATAAATAAGTGTAATGTATGGTGATCTACTATTTTTCTTTAAGAATTAAAATATTTTTGAAACGGTAAAGAGAGCCTCTGTATTTTATAATTTTTAAGCGTAAACAAAGAACTTATCAAACATTGATTATGAAGTATATTTAAAAGCGAAAAAATTCTTTTGGTATTGAGGAAATCGGTGGCGTGGCTACAGCGGACCTGGTTAGAACGGACACATTTTCCCCCATCTTAGAACAGATTCGATTATCGAATTACAAGGATAAATACATTTTTGCCAATCAAATTTAATTACTTGTATTAAATTGTTAAGATATTATAGTGCGAATACATTTTAAACATAGCGAAATGTAATAAAAAATAAAAACTTTCAGAGAAATATTTAAGAATTAATAGTAAGTAACTGTCATACATTTTATTTTCTTCTCTTAATAACTTCTTACATCCATCAATGCACACACAATTAAATCTTGATTAACATAAATTCTTGATTAAATACAATCAGATAACAATCAAATTACAATGTCGCTTCTCAAATCACTCAATTTAAAAACAGTCCCAGAAGACTATCTCTTACACCGGACCACCCCTGTGGTCGCTCTCTCACCGACGGAATTCCATTCCCTCCCGTCCAAAACAATTCCGCGCTTTTTTGCGCTTCCCCAAACAAAGGACCTTTTTCCACCCTCGAACGTACCCTCCGGAGTCAAGCCATGTTCTCCCTGGGGTCAAAACCCCTCTTCCAAAAAAAAAAAAAAAAAAACGCCACGCCACTATTCCATACTCTCTCGCCAACAGCAGTCTCAGATACTGCAGTAACAGTATAATGAAGGGTATGAGCAAATTTAAGGGATTTTGTATTTTAGAGTCAAATAAGTATTACAAATATAAAGGTTAATAATAAAGGTAATAAATATAAAGGTTATTATAAAGGCTTAAAAAAAATGGGCTTACTGAAGGCTTTGTAATTAAGGTTAGTGTGTGTTTATTTACTTGTATTTTTCTTTTTCTTTTATTTACGTGTATCTTTTATTTTACTTCTAGTATTTATTTTTACTTACATTAATGAAACTAATTAATTTTATGGCAAATACCCCTGTTCTCATATTTATTTGACTTAAAGTACAGTTTGCCACAAAATTCCTGAAATTCGTTCATATCCTTCATTATATTGTAGCTAACTATTAATTCTTAAACATTTCCATGAAGTTTTTATTTTTATTACATTTCGTTATGTTTAAAATGTATATTCGCACTATAATATCTTAACAGTTTAATATAAATAATTAAATCTGATTGGCAAAAATGTATTTATACTTGTAATTCGATAATCGAATTTATTCTAAGATAGGGAAAAATGTGTCCACTCTAAGCACGATGAGTTTCAAAGTGTCCGCTCAGACCACGAAATGTTATGTGTCCGCTCTAACCACGTCCGCTGTAGCCACGTAACAGAGGAAATCAGTTCTGGGATTAATCCAAAACTGATTTCTATTGAAAGTATGTTCGTGATTATACAGGGTGTCCTAAAAAATATCGCCCAATAGAAAGAGATTCCGCGTTGAGAGTATATAAAAAATGCCCGAAGAACTGTACCTGTACGATCCTGTGATGTTTGACATAAATAAAGGTAGCATGATATTGATTAATTTAAATATTTAGTTTATTTATGTCACAGCTATTAATTACAGAATATACATTGAAGTTATTAAAATATTAATTAAATTATTAGAGTCCAACTTTTGTTGTTTGTGAGGGAGGAGTTTTGCGTCCGTTCTCAGCGAAGTTTCCAGACCATCTCTCGTTCTCTCTCTACCTTCTCTAGGGTCTAGGGGATGACAGGGGTCTTCTCCTTTAGCCTCGAGTTACAACCGGTTCGTAGGTGGAGTAGGAAGGTTCCTCGTGGTGTCAAAGGTTGCCGAGGCGATGTCCAAGACAAGACCACGCAATATTTTAAGGGTGTAGATACTATTGTACGTGTGGTGATCATATCCACAAAAGAAGCTGATTAACAGCTATGTGATGGGAAACGTTACAGATCCATAGTTTACGAGAAAAATATGGTAAATGATGATGCATAATGGTTCATGATGAGGCTCAAGTGCATTTCTGTGCTACTGTACGTTTTTTGTTGGATATGGCATATCCCAGTCTCTAGATCAGACGTGGTGATCCGGTTCTATGGCCACCACGATCGCCAGATATCATACCGTTGTATTTTTTCCCTACTGGGGCAATCTAAATGACTTTGTGTATAGACCCCTAGTGACCACAAAAACGGACAAAGTTGCTCGTCTGCATGCTGTTTGTACTTCGGTGGACATCACGCTGCTGCAACGTGTGCACTCATCCATTCCATGGCAAGCTCAAACCTGCCTCGGGATGCACAGCGGACACTTTGAACATCAGCCTTTTTAAACATTTGCAAATACTTCCGTTGATGTGTCCGATACAGTGTTTTTTCTTTGCATACTTTGTTTTTCGTATCATTCTCGTAAACTATGGATGGTACAAGAATAGTTCTTCGGGCATTTTTTATGTATTTCCAACGAGGAATCTAGCAGTGTACAGAGGCGAATTAAGCGGCTGGCGGATCTGGAGGCCACCAGGGTCCCCTAAGCTTGATGGATTTCGGTTAGAAATTCAACATGCAACAAAAATATCTTGAGCCATTATTACAACCGTGATGTTTTCCACGGATTTGAGTCAGATAGCTGCCCTAGCCATCATTCTTCCGTATATCTGTATTGTAGCAATCTGTACAAACTTTTTGCATGCGTTTTTTTGTTGCACAAATTTTATTTCGAAGAAACGAATACTTTTCAAGTCAAACAAGTTCATTTTTAGTTCGCAGTAGTGCTTAGTTACTATCGAATACTTCTTACTCTGACAGAAAAAAAAAATCACACCAAGAAAAATTATTGTTGACATAAGTCTACAATAATACTTTGGCAATACATTTATCTAGGTAACATATTTAATTGATAAAAGTTTCCAGATCATAGGTTAATTTATAAGCGTGAGAAGAGCCAATTCAAATGTGTAATGGTGGTAAATTAAAAACCGGTATAATCACCAGAATTTTAAATGCAATCATGCAAACGGGAATACAATGGTTCGTACAAGGACTGGATATCAGTTCGTGGAATGGAATTGCATGCTTGTTCCTTTTGGTTGGTTAATATAAGCCTGTTTTATCCTGGCTGTGGATGACTCTGTCGTGCAATAATGTCCCATTCGTGCTCGATTGGAGAAAGGAGCAGCATGTAGTTTATGGAACAACATGGCCATGTTATATATAGAACAAGATGTTTTGGACAAAATAGATACGGTAAAAATAATTGATGAATTTATAAGGTGACCAAACGTCCTCCTTTTATAGGTTCTGTCCTACCTCTAAAAGCGTCCTATTTGTCAATATTTTAAAATTGATCTGTTAATCTCTATTTTCAGAGATGAACCAAATGTCGAAGAAGGGTCTGAAACAAATATCACAGGAAATAACAGTTTTTCATGGTGTTTTTTGACTATCACAAGTAAATTGGGCAGATATAGAAAACTGTGTTGATTTTTAATCAAAAGAAATGCCTGATATTAAAATCGTTGACAATGGTTTTGTTTGATGAAACTGGAAGACTGAAAGTACATTTAAATTATAATAAATTGAAACAATTGGAACATAAACATACTGAAATTGATAAAGGATGGGTAGAAATACTTAACCATTTCAAAAAATGAACACATTCCATATAAAAATTTAGTTATTCTTTTTGAATTTACGTT
>BMAV01028053.1:268080-278262 GCA_019973955.1 Trichonephila inaurata madagascariensis
ATAACCCCTATTTTATATTCATTTATTCTAAAGTAAGCTCTCTCTCGAGTCTGCATTATGATTACGAATGCATTAAAACTCAGATATAGTCTCTCATTTATCTGAAAAATATCGATATTCGAAAATTTCTGAAATAGCATAACATAGTTCAGTTATCGATCCAAGGCTTTGTTTTCAGAATTTCGTATTATTCCGATTATTTTTCCCAAACTTCCATTTTCCACATTTGGGTCAAATTGCGTGATCTATAGGAAAAGAACGAACGTATCGCCAGAACATAACTTTATTGATAAATTCATACGAATAATATGAGAAGCACGAACGTCAAATGCAAGCGAGATTGGACGTAATCGCCTTAGCTCGTAGTTTGTCAAACGGATTTGCAAACAACTTTAGTTTTTCTCTGTCTAAAAAAGAAATATCGATCGATGATCACGCAATAAGGATTACACCATTAGGCTTAATTAAACCTGGGAATTTAATGTTGGTTGTGTTTGATTGATCGAAATAATTTAATTAATATTTCATTATATAAGCAATACCTAATGAATAGCGTGTAAAGATTTGACCAAATGTGTAGAATTCAACGAAGAATCAATCCAAATTCAGAGCTACCGATAAAAAAAATTAGTATATACCGTAAAATCCGGTGTATACATATAACGCTCACTTTTAATAAAAAAAAAATAAGATCGAATTGTTCGGGTGCGCGTTATTTGTCGGGTATAAAAATGATTGCTTTAAAAATAAAAAAAAGATGAGTATAAAACAAATTAGACTTCTACGTTAAAAAGAAATGACATACCTTATGAACTTTAGAGTTGTATTTCCAGAAGTACGTTACTTTTTCAAAAGCCTGAAATAATATTGCGAATAAGTGACTTCAAAACGTAAGAGCATTGCATAAGAATACAAAAGGTTTTCTTATACTATAATTTATTTTTCATTTTTTATAGTTCTACCTACAATATAAACGTGTTTTTTGATTTTTTTAAACTATAATTTATTTTTCATTTTTTTTTTGTTCGATCTACAATATAAGCGTGTTTTTTAGTTATTTAAACTATCATTTATTCATTGATGAATTAATCTTAAATGCGTCATTTTCGTAGAATCTGGAATACCCATCGGCATCTTATCAGTACGTCGATACGGCCTGGTTTGCAAAATGTAGGATCAACAAGCTGAAGGAAATCTGGAAGCGATAAGTTTGAAATATTTAAGGCGGAAGAAGGTGTAAAGTCCATGATATTTTTCACTAAAAAGATCACTACTTGTATTAACCATGAGTGCTTTCGCTTTATGATTGTAACTTAATCTTTTAGTCGCCAAACCAGGAAATTGAGATCTGGACTCAGTCACCAAATCTGGAAATAGGAAATCGTTAATCCTGATGATCCTGATCAGGACAATGGAACAAAATTAAAATATTATTGTATTGTCATCGGTCCTTGACAAGTGTGCAAAATTTCGAATTAATCTGACCTTTTGAAATGGATAAAAATCGAGTTCAAAGATTCCCTTACATACAGCTGAAGCTAATAAAAGCGTGTTAAAAAGAAGGTGCTCGTTATATGGCGAATATATGTAAAAATTAAAAATTACGGCCTGAAAGCATGGTTGCGAGTTGTTATATACGCGATATATGCCTTATTTTACGGTAGTTACATTTCACTTCAGAAAACTTTTGACGTACCATATAATTCGATGAATAACGTGCATTTTAAACATAAAATATATCAAAATTTACAGGTGTGCGTTATACGCCGGATAATATTAAAATAAAATAATAAAACAATTATACACCGGATAAAAAATGAGTATAAACAAGTAATATATAAAAAAAAATTAAGTCAATTCCTATTTTGAATGGATGAATAGAAAGTATTTTATTAACGATTGAAAATTTGAACAAGATATATACATATACAGGTAGAGGGTGAATTAGTAGTAGGAATTGAAAAAAGAGCATGATTTGTCTGTATTGTTGTAACAATGCACACCCGGTTTGGCTAGTTTTCACTGAAAAACCAGTTTTCGTCGCCAACTTTTGTCATTGTTTTAACAGTTACGTTGTTGCAACAATGGAGACGAATCTAAGTTGGCGTCGAAAACCGGTAATTAATTAAATTAAATTAATTAATTAATGTTTGAAAAAACTGTATTAACATCAAATGTCATCCACTACAAGTTTTAAAAAAATTATTTGAACTTGATTGGATGAATAGAAAGTATTTTATTAACGATTGAAAATTTGAACTAGATATATATATATATGGAGAGAGTGAGGTACTAGTAGGAATTGAAAAAATAGATTTCTAGATGTGCCTAAATACCGTTTATTTAAAAGAGATGACACACCTTTATAGACTTTCATTATCGAATGACAGAAAAAAACCGTGATATACGTTTTCTGTTATATCTTTAGACACATCATCGAATTCTGTTTCACCTTCACCACCATTGTTACTCTGATGTATCATCATGACAAATAATCATCTTCCATTCCATCTTGATTGTTAGATATACTATATTTTTTAAATGACTTTTTGATTATGTTATGTTTAATTTCATTCCATACTTTAATTATCCACTTATATACTATTTTTAGTCTTAAAAAGATAAGAGCCTAGCCCATATACATTTTAGTTTTCTTCATAAAAAAAGATGCACGTCATACTCCGGGATATATGATACATGAGAATTATTGGAATAATCCACCACACACAAAAGATCTAAAAATTAAGGAGACGACGGACCATTAAAACTAATTTCTTAAATTGTTGGTTTAATTATCTGAAAATGGAATCAATATAGTAAATGATTATTATATTTCATGATTTAAATATATGTTTTTTTAAAAAAAACTATTATAAACTGATTTTTTTTAAAAAAACTATTATAAACTGATTTTTTTTAAAAATTAAATTTTTAAAAATGTTTTTTGCGCATTAGTTTTTAAGATATGTACATAATTTTTGTTTATACATAGATGAACTACAGCAAAATATATCTGTGCAGGGATATTAAATTCAGAATAAAATTTGATGAAAAAAAGATACATTTTCTATATTATACGAAATATTTCACCAATTATCACACATTCAAGGTATTCAAAACAACACAAAATATGATAAGTTATAGTAAACTAATGCACAAATTTATGAATTATACCATCTTTCATAAGTTGTGAAAATTCTAGAGATATGACGTAATTTGAAACGCTAGGAGCATTTTACGTAACAATGAAAAGGAAAAGTTTCCAAACTAAGGAAAGTGCATTTTAAACATTTATTTGAGTAAAATAAAAAAATAATTCACTTAATCAAAATAATTATTAATCAAAATGACAAAATTCTTTGACAGAATTATTCTCTGAATTATAAGGAATATTATTAGTCTAAAAAAATCGAAATCGCAATTTTGACCAAAATTTGACATTGTGAAGGTCCACCATCCCCTTAAATAAAATACATTTTTTTTTTGAAACAGTGCATAGAACAAAAACCCCTAAGTTTGTGTTTACGCACTCTAAAAATTTCGCCAATGTTGTCTTAAAAAAGGTGTTATCTGTCCATTGCTCCTGAACATACATACTACAAACTTTTTTTTTAAATATAAATATCGATACGGTTTAACAGGTAGTAATTAAACACACAAGCAAATTTTTCCCAAAATATATCATTATTTAAATTTTGTCTTATATGTGCTGCGATTAAATTTTAAGTTTTCGTTATTTTTCGAATTTAAAATATACCATGAAAAAATTAGCACTATCGGATTTAATAAATAGCATATGATGCTATGTTGGCAATCACAGCATTTAGAAGATACATCCGTTTTTAAAAGGTATATATAATCGTGCTTGATTCTATTAACGATAATGATAAGTAAATTTTATTACTGAGAATGATTAATATTGACAGCATTAGAGCTGTTGCTGAAAATATATTAATACATAGATAGATTACGTTTCACGATGTGGCTATGGTAGCCAAGTGACCATCTTGGATTTATATGCACCGACCTAATATGAATTTAAAGGAAACCCATCAAAAATATTTAATTGTATTGAGAGGTTCGATTTTACTTTGAATCATTTTATTCTCTTCTATCGGTTCAAAACTTTTCTTCGTAAATAATTTACCAAAATTATTTACGAAAATTGGCGAAGAAATGAAAGGAAGTCATGCATATTCGATGTAGTTTTATGTATACTACACTATTCAAAAACGCGTGCGCGCGGTCGAGGAAAGAGAGATTAAATAAGAGGAGTTTTTTCTGTGAGCAGGAAATATCATAGCACTTCCTTTTATACGAGCTGACGTAGATTTAATACGAGATACGAGAAGCATAAAAAAGAATTTAAACAGTTGGATAGCAGAGGCGGATTTGACGATGGGTGCACGGGGCCCTGCAAAACCTCAACGTTATATTATTTCCTTACCTATGACAAATATGGTTAATGTAAAAAATGGTGTGATTAAAGAACTAACAAGTAATATAAAAAAAAATAAGTCAATTTCTACTTAGATCAACAAAGAAAAATTTTATTTCAGCATCCTTTTTTTAAATAGTTACAATTAATATAAATATGTATATACATAGGACAGAATCACAACATTAAGTGGTAATTAATTTTTATTAATTACCATTAAAGTATCGTATTGTCATCCAAAACAATCGTGTATATAAAATTTCAGTTCAACTGAATGCTTTAAAACGTGAGAAAAAAACCTTTTCAAGTTTTGACACAAGTCGGCAAAAATGATGCCAACGTGGCTGTATTGGTAATTCTTTAAATAATTAGTTTTAATCAATTAATTTTTATTAATTATAGTTAAATTATTGTATTGTCATAAAAAAATAATCATGTGTATAAAATTTCAGCTCAATTGAGCACTTTAAAGTGTATTTTATCAACGATTGAAAATTCGACGAAGATAAATAAATAAGTATATAGAGAGTGTGAGCTAGTAGTAGGAATTGAAAAATATGATCTTTAAAAATTTGATAATGTATACCGTAAAATCCGGCGTATAGTACGCACCGCTGTATATAACGCGCACCTATACTTTCAAGCAGCAACTTTTAATTTTTACATACATTCTCCATATAACACGCATTCCGTTTTTTACGAAGAAATCTGAAATGAACGTGGGCAATGCTCTTATGTTTTAAGTCATTTATTCGAGGTATTATTTTAGGCTTTAGAAAAAAAATAGTACTTTTCTAGAACTACAACCATTTATAAGGAATGTCATTTATTTTAAAAGAACGGTATTTCGATATATGTAGAAGTCTAACATTTTTCTATGCTCATCTTATTTTTTATTTTTTTTTAACTCTCATTTTTATACCTGACGTATAACGCGTACTCGTTTTAATTTCTATCTTATTTTTTGTGTTACGCATTTTACGGTAGTTAGTTTGATTAGTTCCTAAAAGGTATCCGACGGCGTTCGGAACTATAATTTTGAAAACGCGTATAAATGAATAATTTAATTGATATTTAGTGTCAGCTCAATTAGAATATACATATAAAATTGTTTTCAGAATATTATTAGAAGAAAAAATTACTTAAATGAAATTTTTTGGCCAAAAACGAAGAAAAAATGACATTTTCAAAACATTCTGCATTCATGGAAAATGCTTTTTTTAATAACAATACATATTTCGTTTATAAATAACTAAGTCTTCTTTACAGAGACCGAAATAGTATTTTTGAAATATATAATTTAAAAAAGAATTTATTCACACACACATTTTAATATATCAGAGTATAGAGAAATTTTAACTAAAAACAAAAACAACCCATTATTATTTCACTTGATCCTAACTCTAAAAACAATGTGGTTTTTTCTAAACTCCTAGTTCAGGTTCTGTAGAGGAGTTTTAGCAACACATAGGCAAATTGTTTTTATTAGTGTAAAAGCATTTTAAATAAAAGGAGAATGTTTTTAAAATGTCATTTTTACTTCCTTTTTTTCCAAAATTTGCATTTAAATATTTTTTATAGCAATAATATTCTTAAAACAATTTTTTTATATGTAAATTCTAATTCAGGTAACACTAAATATTAAAACAATTCATTTATAGGCTTTTGTGAAATCAGTATTCCTGCAGTCTAATACCTTAATATGTTTGTATAGTTTGATAATTTGAAACCTGGACACTTAGAAGTTCGTCATAGAAATAACTTTCACCCGCATTGCGTTAAAATATCAATTAACTTCAGTGAAGTCTATTCAATATCACATTAAATTACTTCCAATGTAATAAAAATGACGCATATAGTGGTAATTCACATTTAATGAAAATAACAACACAGTGTGATTACGTAATTCTTATTCTCCAAATGGATCCAATATATAAAACAAACTGTTTATTATATTCTTCAATGGGTTAAGTTCACGAGACTTCATAATCACATGATTATGGCAATCACGTGTTTCCAGCCAATCAGCTCATAAATTCATGTGACGTCATAAATTACATGATAAACACAATCACTTGTTTCGAGCCATTCAAGCTGTAGCTAGCTTTTGCTTTTTGTATAAGCTTTCTTTTTTAAAGTACATATTCATGGATAAAAATATCAATAAAAATATATATCGTCAAAATACATATAAAGATAAGAATTTTTTTTTAAAAAAATTTTGAAAACCTTTTTGAAAATTTTGATGTTTGAACATCAATGCACAAGTAATAAATTTGAAACTTCATTTGAAATTTATAAGTAGAACAATAAGTATAAATCTAATCCAAGTTTAGAATTCAAAGGAGAACACGTGATTGCAGTAATCATGTGACTGTCATTAATTTTGCCCATTATGGAATTTTTATAATGTTTTTTATAGCAAAATTTTTTGTTTTCAATAAATCCTTTTTACTATAATTGTATTTTGCTGTTAATAAGCGAAATGATTAAAAACGACCCAGTTGTCTAACACAAACGCAGCTTACAAAATACAAAAGAATATATACATATATTTAAAAACAGTTAAAATATCTAAAATTTAATTCGAAATTGTTGATTGGACAATTATTCCGTGTGTAAAAGACTGCAAAAAGAAAAGGAAAACATCAATATGAAATATTTTGTTGCAATCGTATTCTTATTCTGAAATTAATGACAAATATTTACTAACAAGCAGAACGTACATTCAAGAAACATTTCTTCACTTGTTAAGGTTATTGCTCCGAGTACGAATTTTGAGCTTGAAGGGGAAAAAAGGAACGTTAATGAAAACAAGAGTGTAAACGTATTTTGATGCATTAAGTTTTGATATCATTATCTGCAGATGAAAGTCTAGAAGCTGCCAAGAGAGTTTATAGCACTTTTATCAATTTCTTAAGCTTCCGAAACATTATAGAAAACATTGAACAGTATATGTAACAGACTAATGCTTTCAATTAGAGTTATTTTTTCAGTTTGGTTGCGAAATTGATTTTTGGAAATATTATTCAATAATTGGGTAATGGATGTCCCGCGTCGTCCATTAGTGTGTGAGGGTCGGAAGGAAGATTAGCCATATTCACAACAACTTTTGTTTATTCACAATTATGAACAACAACACAAATTCAATAACCCAAGTTAAGAAATGCACCAATTATTAAATATGGAAAGCAATAGCGAAGAAGACGAGATATTAGAAGACTCTAATAATAAATCGGATCATTTACGTTCAGGTAATACACCTTCTAATTCCAATCGACCTGTTCAAATTTAATCATTAATTGACCAAATCGTCAATCTTAATATTACACAAATAAGCTGCGCAGTACTCACGCCTCACTTCACGTTAATCACTCGCTGCTATCCGCTAGCAGTCTAACCTCTCTCTACCTCGAAAGTTTAACCTTTATATACGTCTTAATTTATAAAATCATGTTCTTCTTCGGAGGAAGGTTTATAATAGAATAATTTTTAAAGACCCTATATTCCCCAAGAGGACAATTAGTGGAAAGAACGCGGATAGACCCATTACAATTGCACTGAGAGAAAGAGAGAAATAAATACCAAGACTTCATTTTATATCAAAATAATTGATTCTTCGTCAGTATATATTTAAATATTTAAAAAAATATGTAGAATACATAATAAAATTTTTACGAAACAAAATGAAATATTCTCTTAAAATTTTTAATGGAGATTTTTAAATGGACTAAATTCATAAGACGTCATGTATCCTGCCAAACAGTTCATACGCCTGTTGCCAACTTTTGGGATTTTACAGAAACTTTTTTTGAAAAAAAAAAAAACATATTTGATAACAATAATTAAGTACATAGATAAATAAAATGCACTTGATTTAAATTTGTGTACAGAATGTAAAATTTTTTTTTTATTTTGAAATACTATTTGAAAAATCTTAATACTTAGACATGTTTATCCAGTTATCAAATATGAAGTTAGTACCTGGATTTTATTTGTGCAACAAGTTTGAATTCAATGGAAACACATGATTGCATTTATAAATGAATTTAACTCATTGAAAAAGAAAATAAATAAAAAAATTTATAACATTCCCAAGTATCAAGTTTTTTTAAATGAATAAAATATGTAATTTACACACATTCTATTGTTTAAGATACTTCTACTCGCAGCAGTGGCCACACAACCAGTGATATCGGAGGAGATCCTGCGATTAAAAAGCTGAAAGTTTAGCAGAAGATTTTAGCATTGGAAGTAATTTTAATTTATAAAATTATTTTACTTTAATAAAAGAAATCCTAACACAGTTTTCTGAAAATAAGGCATTTAGAACTTAAACATTTTAATTGGAGATAATATTAAAATCTAAACAACATTTCGGAATAATATTAAACAACTCAATTGATTTTTAATTAACTGTAATTCTCATCAGTTTTCAAATGAAACAGTTAAAGTATTTTCTATGATAAAATATATTACAAAAAATTATTGAAGAAATCTACGCTAAGAATTCGATATTGTAAGATTTAAGGAGAATATTTGATATGTTCTATATTTTTAGTATTTTTTTTCCCCCTATTACGGAAAAGAAGACATGAACATCGTTTCGATTGAACGTAGATAATTGATCACTGAACCTTTAAAGTCTGTCGAAACAGCTGCTATATTTTTATTAATGGTATCATAACTCTTTATCATACCTCTCAGAATGACCATTTAGAGATAATATTCAGAAAAGTATTAACTGGTTATTGATTTTTTTACTGTCGAATAAAATCCATGGTTGCAAAGCCTAGCCTTATTTCAAATAACTTATATCGCAGTTCCAGAGTTTTTTGGGAACCAGAGTCACACAAATCTCGAAGTAAAGATCAATATAGTCCTTGGAGGATCGCTGTTGCTTTTGCTTCATCATTTTTTGTGTGACTTTATTCTCTTCTATTGATTCTACTTCTAGGATTCCCACGTTCGTTTCGCAAGCATGTAAGAACTTATCACTCTCTCATTCTGTCCAGGTACCATTTTCACTCTCTTTCTCCATTTTCTTCCTCGTGCCTTCTTTCTCCTTTCTCTTTTTAATTCTCTCCTTCTTTCTCTTTACTTTTTCTCTATTTAAAAAAAATATAAAAGAATTTGATCTTTACTCGAGAAGTAAAAAGAATAACAATCAAATTAAAAAGGTCATGAATAAATTCAAACTGTGCAGCTAAGTAATTAGAGAACTAGTAATTTCCCTGATATCCAGTATCCCAAGTTAAAATCGTTTTCCGCTATAATAATGGTTTGTGATATTTTTTTACTAGAAAAAAAAAAAACTGCATTAATTTTTTCCTGCTCACTGCATTAACTTTTTCCTGTTCTCAGCCCGGGCCGGGCCCCCCCCCCCCCGATCTTGATTTATTTTTCGATTGATTATAACCCTATGTACACAAAGTACGTAACATTTAATTAATTACTTGTATTAATAATTTATTTTACTAATTAATGCTGATTTTTTATTCAATAATTTATTTTCCACTGCTTTTTGTTCCTGACGATTTTGTTCCCGCAAAATCAAAAGAATATTTTTAGCGGTGCATTAGTGTACGATAAAAGATTGGTGGACTTTCGACCTTAAAACCCCCTCCCCCCATTCTTTGAAAAATCCTTGTGTGCGGCGCTGAAAAATTAAATTAGCGTCGCTTTTCATTAGAGTCCCCCCCCCACACCGCATCACCGTCATTCCAAAATCCACACACACACAT
>BMAV01028053.1:278362-292379 GCA_019973955.1 Trichonephila inaurata madagascariensis
CCCCCCCACACCGCATCACCGTCATTCCAAAATCCACACACACACATAAAAGTGTTTAGCAAATATTAAAATAATTTTTTTCCTCATTAAATTTTGTTAATCTTCCTTTTTTACACTTAATAAATGAGACCAATGACAGATTTTCTTATCCTAAAATTGCCATTTTAAATTATACAGAAGGTAAAAAAAAAAGCTATTTTAGTTACTAAGAAATTTGAAATGGTGATAAAATTAAAAGTTCTTTCGTATATAGCTTAGATTTAGCAAAACTTTACTTATACAGTGATACTCCGAACTTTCGTGATAGGTGGGACTAACCACGTAAGTCAGGGTATAATTTCGCATACAAATACACCAGGGGCGTAGCTACCATCGTATCAATAATACGGACCACCCAAGCTACAGGGGCCCCAACATGTGTAACTACAGTCCTACTAACAGGGCTCTTATATCTAAAAAGGGGCCCTGAAAGAATTTTGATACAAGGTCCACTCAGAACTAGCTACGCTAGTGAAATACACATAAATTATCTTTAGTAAACGAAAGAAAATAATTATTTAGAAAAGTAAAATCTTTAATTAAATCTTAGGTAACGCAAATACGAAATCGCAAACCGAAATTATTTTGATGTAGAAAGAGTAGTCTGCCGGCTCAAAGATTTTTTTTCTCCCGCAAAGTTTCCTCGTAACATGCTCTAATAATTTTTTTATTACTTGTTTAAAATTTACGCGCGCTCTTCGTTGGAATCTGTATTTTCTAAAATTTGTAACCCTTTTTCAATTAGACTAAAGTCTTCTGATAAATTCCCAACCGTCATTCGATTTTCTGATTGAACTTGACCTAAAGCAGGGGTACTCAACCTTTTTTTCTGCTGGGCCGCATACATATGTCAGCTATTTCACGCGGGCCACGACATGAGGATAAATGTTGATAAATGCTGTATTATTTAATTTTTCAGTTCACTCGTGCGAAGAGCGGGTATACCAGCTAGTATAGCATATAAATGAATATACCAAGCGCGTTAATAAACATACAGTTTGAATATTAATAAAAATACATTTTGAATAATAATGAAAATATATAACTTGAATAATAATGAAAATATAACATGAATAATAATGAAATTATAACTTGAATAATAACGAAAATACAATTTAAATAATAGAAAGACACAATTCCATCCAAAACATCACTATCCACTCATAATTTATTTGCCTGGCAAGATCGACAACTTCTTCAGTCACATTGCCATTTTCACTAATCCCCCCCCTCAAACAAAACACGAATCTACGTGATTCGAAAATCGCGTTACTCCGGGTTCGCGTAAGTTGGGGTAACGTAATAATAAATCGAGGTAAGTAAGTTACTGTATTTAAAAAACTGAAGTGTCACAAACGCAAAAATTCGAAAAATGCTTTATTTTTTCCACATATAAATATTCAGATTTTTAATGAATCAATTTTGTTGAATGTGAGAAAACGTGCACATTAGACTCATTTTGGAAATAATTGAGAGCTTCTAACTTATTCAGAGCAAAATCATAACGTTTTTTAAACCTCAGCACGTGAAAAGCAAGGAATGAATCGAAATAAACAACAAGAAAAAGAAAAGACTATAACTGAAAGATTTAGAAGTCATTTGTCAAGCTAGCTTATCTGGTATACCGGCAAAAAAAAATGAAGTGATTCAGTTTAGTGAAAAAAATGCAGATAACTTAAGAGCGGTTTCTAAAAATAAAAACTAAAGAAAAGAGAGCAATGATTTCCAAAATACTTTGTTTTGTTTTTTCTAGTTAGTCTTTCGCGTCACCCTATTTTTCAAATTTTTCCTTTTTTCATCAAAAATCATTTACTGGAAATGCTGTACAAATTCTCAACTCTACGTATTTGTTCTTTAAGAGATGGGAGGGTTTTTTTTTCTTAACTAAATATATATATCAATATATTTCTGAATACATATTTTTTATTAATTACTTTTGAATTAATAAATGTACTGTAAACCATAGATTACCGAAGTATTTCCTGTGGACCCCTGGGGGGTTCTCGTGATTGCTGCGGGAGGTCCGTGGAATGTCAAAATTCATTTAGGGGAGCGTAGACAATGTTAGAGCGTCCACGAAAGATTTAATGTAAAATAAAATATTTGTAACTGGTTTCCATTATTACGTAAGTTAAAATAAATTAGTAACGATTTTTATGTGTTAAAAATTTAGAGTAAAAATTAAAAATTTTAGAATACAATTTTAAGATAGGTGTATAAAGTACAAATAATGACAAGCATCGAACGATGGAAGTCAGGCCGATTGCGGGTGCGGCCTCTCTATGCAAGTTTAAATAGGAACGGAATCTCCCCGGTACATGCAATAATTTGTTTGAAATATGGCAGTATAAAAGTCGTACATCTAGTCAACAGTTCATTTGGTTTTGTGCATGATCCCTATATGTGAAATGATTGCAAGAAATTTTTCTTAGTTTCGGGGCCGATCCTAGCAGGTGTGCATCGCGTGCATTGCACGCAGGCGGCCAAAACAAGAGGCGGCCGCATACAGTTCTATCAATCAAGCAAATTTTTTTACAAATTTCTCAAAATAAGACTTATCGTAAATAGAATAAATGTGATGAATTTTAATTAGTTATTGAAGGATCAAAATAAGTCCCTATTTCAAGATAACATAGCATGAGAAGGGAAATGGAATGTTAGTGTACAGTGTGGTTGGTCCACTGTCCCCATTAATGTCTACTCTACACTAGTGCTACTGAAACTTTCAATATTTGCGACCTAATTTTCAATCATATTTTTCATCGCGCCCTCTTAATACACAATGTGGCAGTGTATTTAATTCAATAAGAATGTACTTTGACGTAAAGCTACAAAATATAACTTTAATTATAAATAGTACAGATTAAATTTTTGAAAATAATTTTTTATGTGACAAGCCCATGGGGTCACTCGTAACTATTAAATTGGTTCTTACTTTAGAATTGTTAAATTAATTATCAAATACATCGTGCAGTACTGATACATTTATAAGTGCATTATATCAGTGTAAATATGCATTTTATTATGTTGAAATGTATTTTGTGTTTCAGTAAATTAATAATATTTTTAAATAATCTTTTATTTTCAAGTTTCCGATATGATCACGCCTCCCCCCTAAGGGGGTGCGCCCTACAGTTTGAAGAACACTGCTTTACACACATCCTTCATTTGATAGCAAAATTCATGGCAGAGCCCGCAATATCGCGCTAGAAAAGGCTTTCTTGCTTAACAGCGGCGCTGACGGCGCACTGAGATTGATTGATCGATTGAATATTAACGTTGCACTGTTCAGCTACACGAGGGCTTTTGGCGACGGACTACGTTATTTTGAACCATGGTCGAGTGACGTGGACGATACCCTAGGATCGGCCTTGCTTAGTTTTGAACTGAAAGCAGTATCAATGTTCGTATTGTTACGAAGATAACCTTCTCACATTGGCTCACCCATCTCTAAAAAAAAGTATGTTTCTATATCTTAATTCAAAAAAGTTATATTTTGAATAAATACTTCTAGAGATATCCCGGCCGCGGTAGCCGAGTGGTATAGGTATCGGATCGTGGCATGCCTTGTCACGAGTTCGAGCCCAGTACCATTAAAGACCCGCCGTATAGGGCAGCGATGCATGTTAAATCTGTCGAGAGCTGAAACGTCCTCCCGTTGGTGTGCTGTGGTAGTTAGGAGAGGGGGTGCCAGATCAGGTGTCGTCCACGTCACTTGACCATGGTTCAAAATTACGTGGTCCGTCGCCAAAAGCCCTCGTGTAGCTGAACAGTGCGACGTTAATATTCAATCAATCAATCTAGAGATATCCCAACATTTTATTAATACTATTTTTACGCCCACATTTACCATTCAAAACATCAAAGTTAAATTTACAATTTGTCTACTGTGCATTGAAACAGAGTTATTTCAGTTGGGGTTCATGGCCAAGTTTTGGGTATGAAAAAGAGGGCATATTATGATCGGGAACCGTTGCAGTAAACAAATAGGAATTTAAAATATTCTTGCCCAAAGGCATAGTAAATAGTTTGCTGATCCAAAAAAAAAAAAACTGTTTTTGCTATGGAGAGAGGACAGCAAGGAAAAACAAACTGTGCTAATGAAACAGGAATACTTTCGTTTTGATTGATCGATTATTCTCATTGTTGAGTCAGATATATTCTTTTAAAATATTTTTCAAAAAATATCTCTACTCTCAGGAACATTTTTTATTTTTTTATCTTTCTGTGTTAATTGAACAGGTCGGTGTTTGTTATTTTTAACAAATTTAGTTGTTTTAACAAAAAGTTCCTTTCTTTTAATTGGACACCTGTAGTCGTCATTTTTTTTTAACAAGCATAATTAAACCTTTGTTCCTTCTTTGTAACTGAACTCTGTTAAGATTTGTTCCGAATAACTGTAAAGATATTTTTGACGAGGAAATGAAAATGGTACCATGTCGTAATCACATTAAATTAATAAAGAGAAAACACATTTTTCTCACCTTTTCAAACTAATTTCATCAATTTAAAATTATATTAGTGTAATGTTACGGAACAGGATAATTAGGAGCAGAGGCGTAGCTACCGCCGTATGAATGATACGGGGCCCCAACATATGTGAGGAAAATTTGTTAACATGTTAAGCAGCTCCCAAAAAGGGTACGCAAGAAATTTTGGTACGGGGGCCACTCAAAACTAGCTACGCCAGTGATTACGTGGAACATGAAAAATGGTCCAGAGCGAATACAATTTAGAATTCCTTATTGTAGATTTTATAAGCTATTCACATTTTTGTCAGAATACATTTTTCCCCTCTAAACTAAACTCATTAGTGAGCCCCGTGTGATACCTTGAGGTGCACGGGGATTTTATAACTGTTTTCAATAAATAAATTTAAAAAAACTAAACTCATAAAGGGCCAAGGTTTCTGTGCCCATTTCAGTTTTCCTGATCTTGGGCAATGTGGCGCATGAGCAGATGTTCCTGTCATATTGTTAGTCTGACGCGAAACCCTAAGTTTTTAGTACCCAGGCAAGCTTGATACTCATTTATCAACCAACTGAAGGGATGAAAGGGCATCCTTGCCCAGCCCAGGGTTTGAGCCCCGGACCTATGGCATGTAAGCGCGTTTTTTTTCTCACTATAACAAATATATATATATATACTTCGACAATTTAAGAAACAAAATCAAAATTCATTTTGCTTTGAAGGAATACAATGTGTATACATACAATGTGTATAGAGCTATTAGCGGAGGCGTAGCTACCGCCGTTTCAATGATACGGGAGCCCCAAGCTGCAGGGGCTCCAATATAATTTAAGCAAATAATCGTAACGTGCTAAGGGACCCCAAAAAAGGGCGTCAAAGCAATTTCGATACAGGGCCATTTAGGACTAGCTACGCCAATGGCTATTGGCCACAGCTTGAACCACGTTCGAGGACAACACCTAAACTGGCATTCAACTAACTAAACTTTTACACTATGCCAATATGAGTATTTAGCACCTCGAGAAAGCAACCAATAGATATGAAATTTATACCATGAGTAGACCTCGGAAAGGTTTGCAAATGATTAACATTATAATACATATACAAATCATATATGTACTAGTAACTCTACTACTATTAACTACGAGTGTATTAGGAACAGATGGCTTTTTAAATACTAGAATTACGACTCCCTCTGTTTTTATTTAATCTGAGAAGTTTCAGTACGTCTCGCTGAAGAATATTGATGTCAGTCAAATATGTATCTCAGTTTAATATACCGTAAAATCCGGCGTACTTTTAACACAAAAAATAAGATGGAAATTTAAGGGCGCGCGTTATACGCCGGGTATAAAAACGATAGCTTTAAAAATAACAAAAGAGATGAACATAAAAAAATTTTCTTCTATTTGTATCGAAATACTGTTTATTTAAAAGAAATGACTTGCTTTATGAACTAAAAGAGATGTAGTTCTAGAAATATACTATTTTTTTCAAAAATTTGGAATAATACCTCGAATAAATGATTTCAAAACATAAGAGCAATGTATACTAATGTTTCAGATTTCTTCATAAAAAAGGGAGTGCGCGTGTTATACGGCGAATATACCTAAAAATTAAAAAATACAGCTTGAAAGTATGGGTGCGCGTTATACGCCGGATTTTACGGTAGGTAGAATTGTCGTTTAGATTATTGTAGATTACCATATCGAGAAATCAGTGCTCGTGCTGGAAGAAATCAAGTCACAGGGCGAATATACTATTGGAGAGTGTTAGAGGGATAGATCGATCAACTGGAAGGTTTACACCAGCATATCACTGAGCGTTGGGACAGGTATGTTATGCACATAACAATGGCAGATCACATTGCAATATTGAGAACTCTAGCGCACGAATTGCAATACATTGTACAAAATTCTAGGCCAATCCCTACCAACTAACGTTGGGGGGTTTTAGTAAGGCTTCGATTGCTTCAATTACCTTTGGCTTTTCACTACATGCGTAAGTGAATGCAATGGTACATTGAACTTCAAACAGACACAAGCAAAAGGCTTGACATTGCCTTTTCAGACAATTACGATTCTGCTTTTAATGCTTTGATGATCGTATTCGCATTTGTGGTGTCACTATGCGAGAGATTGTACAATTCTTGCATATGCATCTTCATATCAGTCTTTCATCTGGTGATGTGGCATGAGGTGTCATTGGATTTAACTCTCCCATTTAGCTCATAGCCATATATTCTACAGCAAATAACACGTTACATACATTATATCTTTGAAGTTTTGGAGCCTTTTATATCGTTCTTATCTTCAAGACTTGCTTGTGGCCAAGTTTCTAAAGGACAAATCAAGGCCATAAATAATATGCAAAGCTCAACAGTAGTGTTCCCCACGAACACATCCGAAATCTCTTTCTTTCAACACTAAAACGTGTCGCAGTATTCTCTGTCGGCCATGCCGGAGGGTACGTAAAATACAGATTCTTCGTTCTACAATGCAAACAGGTCACTAATTTCAAGTATTTCACCTTTGCATTTTATGCTATTTTTCCGAAAAATTTGATTTTGATATCTCTTGTCGCTGTTGGTGTTGCATTTTAAATGGCCAGTAGTATATATGACATAGGTAGATTTTCATCTTATTTGGAAATTTGACCTTTTGAGCAATTTTTCTTTCCTTCTTTAATACTAATTTAATAACAACAGAGGGGTAAAAAAAGCATAGCCCATCAAATATGGGTTAGATAAATAAAACATTGCAAAGGAAAAGTGAATATTTTATTTTTATGGAAGGCATTTGAACTGAAAATGATGCAACAAATAAAGAATCTCCATTTGAAATAAAATTTGATAAAATGTATTTCTAATAACGCTCTTTTGGAGTATATTTGATCACGTAAGAAATCATTTTTCAATAGTCTCTCTCAGACAGGATTAACAAAATTAATTTTAAAATGAAAATTTTAACGACAAAAAAAAGTACTTCGACTTCCTCCTTTTTGGCATTTTTAAAGTGTTACTATGGCAATTATACAACGGTTTTTCCGTCTTGATTTTTGAATCTCATTTAAAAATTCTTGACACACCTGAAAAAAAAATGCAACAATCTTGAAAGACGTCAGATTACATTGTCTAAAAATGAACTGTAAAGTTTTTCACTTGTTGAATTATTTACGGAAAACAACTAGACCGAAACACAAGACAGAAAAAGAAAATCCGAAATCTTTTCGTTGTTTACAGAAAACTTTCCGCAGGTTTCCATTTCATTGCAGTATTTATTTTTATTTCTTTGAATAAGGTTTGAGAGAAAGTAACAGGAAAATTCTTTCAGAATGCCCGGAGTATAGACATAGTCAAAACATTGTAACACCGTTTACTGATGCATAACTGTCGCACTACTTGGCTTGTCACATTAGTATAAATTGTTGTTAATACCAAAATTATAAATTAGATTTTCTGAATACGGCTTGTAAATAAATAAAGCAAGCAAATAAATAAGTAAAATATGTTGGACTTCGATAAAAATACACAATAAAATACTAATTATTTTCGAAACCGCATTGATTTAACAACTCGGCATTGGAATTCAATCAGAAAACCGTCTGAAATCCACTAAAGAAGTATTTAGCCTTAAGGCCTTATCCTCCGTATACATATTTGGAGCAATTTTTCTTTCAAACAACCCTAGGGTGCAACTTTTGCCCAGTTGCCAGAATTCTAACCAATGGGGTTCTTCGGCTCCCTACGTCAAAAACAAGATAATAGTAAAGAGGGCAGCCTCGGCTTCGTCAAAATCATTAAAAATGGCGAATAATATTTAAGCAGAATGGTGCTCCATTCCTGTTTACGACCGTCAATAAAAGCGCGAACGGAATAAAAGAAATCCTATTGGATGTTCGTTTTCCAAAGCAGAAAAATCGATGAGTAATTTTTCAATGTGAAGATAGGGTGCGGCTGACGTCAGAGTGTATCGTTTTGCTTACGGCAACCCTTCACCCTCACAGCTGCTTGAAATGGTTGTTCTAAAGAGACTCGAGTTGTCCTGAAACATACGTGTGTAATAAGGTCTTTATTGAACGTGTAGGAACGTAATCTTAATCCCTAAAAAAATTATTAATTTTCAGATCTTGTCTCAAATTTTTATACGCACAGTAACGGATCTATCTATGGAGCATAGACTGAATCCTCTGATCGAATTCAACCAATCATTTACTGGAAATGGCTAGGTTCAGCAACTAGGTGACCCTTTGTAGCCATTCATGGATTTCATGTGCCAAACAACGATGGAATTTTCTGAAGCTGACCGTAGAAACAGTCCCCCGAAACAAGTAAATGTTCGTGTTTTACAATCTCACAAACCTAAGCCCAAACCTACTTGACCGATTGCCGCCTTCTGACCAAACGAGTAATGGTGGCAGGCCCAGACACAAACATGACATAATAATTTTGTCTTGTCACTGTTGCCAGTTGGCATATAGTTTGCAAAGTACAGTTTTTCGCCTAATAACAATCTGGGAATAAATAACATTTGACAGTTAAAATTATTTGGATCATGATCATTGAGGATGTGTCGTGGAAGGGGCTAGTCCCTCTCCCCTCAAGGCCCTGAATCCCGCTCCCTGCACGACATGCCTTTTGAAGGCACCAAGATTCAACAAAATTAACGCCAGTTACAAGTTGGCAACATACACGATTTGTGTGGTTACCATAGTCTAACTTTTACTTTGATTAATGATTTCGTTGCGACATTTATCAGAACTAGGCTACTTAATGATTGCGCGATGCACTTTTGAGTAAACACAACCTGTCCGCTGAGAAAACAAAAAGTATTCCTACTCTAAAAATACTAGATGCATTGATAGCGAATGAAAGAAATTGAAATTAAGATACGAAATAGCACAATATGTTTTTGTAATATGATATTATTCCTTAGAAAAAATAATAAAATGTTCTGTTTTTTGGGTTTTTTTCCCCTTTTATTTATTTACTTATATTTTGGCAATTTTATAGAGAATTTTTGAAAAAAGAATGGAAGTTTTATTGTTTGGAATAATGAAAGTTTTATCTTAAAAATAGTTTTTGACCGAATCTTTTAAAATTTCCATTCTATTCTAATAATCAGGCGAAAATGTAAAATTTGGGTGAACATCGCCAAGGTGACATGAAAATTGGTGCTATTTGATAAATTTTATTGACATTGTGGTGATTTCCAGAAATAACAAAAATAAGAAATTTTCATGGTAATATAAAAATACAGTAATATTAGAAATTTTTCTAAATTCCTCAAGGTGAATTCCGTCAGATGTTTAAATTCTTTTAATTAAGACATATAAACTTAACTGTTACATAACTTTTAAAATTTTTACACTCACACACAGCAAAATTTTATTTAACATTAATAAAAATATAATTTGAAAGTTTAAATGCACGCTGTCCAAAGAAAAATATGCAATGCCTAACGCTGGTTTGAAAAATTGTCTTGAAACTTTCATTAAGATTTTCGTGAATGAATATTTCAAACAGAAAAACATTTAGAATTTCTCGAATAGATTTCAATCAACCATTTTTAAATTTAAATAGATTGTCAGATTTTTTATTCTACAAAAACTTTCAAAAGAGATCCAATATCAAAGCATATATATTTTTAATAAAAACTAGAAATTTACTTATTAATTCGAAATGCGAATCCGATCATTCAAATATGTGATGAATTCTTCATATAAGTTTTCCAACTCACTTCCAGCGGCTTTAGTGTAACTTCATAAGGAACTTCTAAAAAACAAGTATAAATAGCTTTCACACATCTCCAAAAACTATTTATTTATAATAAGCGTACCTGACTATTTTTCAAATATATCACTAGAGAACCTCTGTACCTAAACCCATCAAATTTTTTTCATCGAAAGCTTACTAAAAACTAATTACAAAAAAAATAATTCGAATCTTTCTTGAGAAAATGTTCCGCCAAACGAAGAATCCGTAATTCACTTCCTTTAAAAGTAAAATTACATATTCGAATGCTCATGTACAAACAGAACACCTGCGAAGAATATCATTTTTATCAAAGGGATCATTTACTTTCTATTTCAATGGCGGTGTTAAATTAAAAAGCTTTTTTTTTACTCTATAACAGAAATAAAACCCACAGAATTCTAAGACGCATGAAGCTTTTCATTGAAATATGGAATAATTTTAAAGAAAAAGGGGGGAAGGGAGAAAGAGTGATGAGTTCTTTTTTTTTTGGAAAACAGGATTTCATTACTTCCTAGAATCATTTTCGCTCCGAGCTAAATTCTATTCCATTATTGTGATATAGCCTCGAACCCAAAGGAAATAAAATCTCAAATTACGAATTTCTTTAACACAAAAGATTTTCATCTAACACATTCATTTAGTTTTTTTCAAAAAGTAAACACGATACTTCAGAAAAGTTTTTTTTTTAAAAAAAAAATTATAGTTAATTTTTTAAAGGATATTTTTTGATAAATATAAGCAATCAAGGTGTATTTTTGACTTAAAATATTATTTGCGTAGGTCATAACTTTTGTATTTTGAAAATAATTTTCTGATTAAAAAGCGTATTTGAATATTAGCTGCGACTTAAGGTATCCGACTACGTTCGGAACCGTGATTTTGCAAAAGCGCATAAATGGATAATTTTCATGATATTTAGTGTCACTTAGATTAGAATACAAGTATGAAATTATTTTAAGTAATTTTGAGAAAATGATTTATTTAAATACAATATTTCGGTAAAAAATTAACTTAGAATAACCTTTATTCAAAATGTTCTCCTTTTGTGAAAAATGCTTCTATTACAATAATATTTTGCCTGTATATAGCTCAGACCTCTGTACAGAGGCTCAACTAGAATTTTTGAAATATATAACTTAAAAGTGGGTTTATTCATATTTACGACAACAGAAGGGAGCAATTTTAAGAAAAAAAACGCCAATAATTATTTTAATTGGTGGTAACTCTGAAAATAATCTTAAATTTTTCAAAGATTCTAGTTGAGCCTCTATAGAGAGGTCTGAGCTATATACAGGCAAAATATTATTATAATAGAATCGTTTTTTACAAAAGGAGAACATTTGGAAAAAAAGATTATTCTAAGTTAATTTTTTGCCAAAATAGTGTATTTAAATAATTTTTTTTCGTCAAAATGTCCTTAGAATAATTTTATGCATGCATTCTAATCTAAGTGGCATTAAATATTATGAAAACTATCCATTTATGCGCTTTTTTAAAATCACGGTTCCGAACGTAGTCGGATACCTTAACAGAAATAAATATTCTCATAACCACATTTTTGAATAATTTAAGTAAATGATAGTTTTAACAAAACAATAATGCTTATTCCATGATGTGAAATTCTAAAGGAAATTATATTACTCGAATATTATATAATTTATTTATGTTTAAATGAAAATGAAGCAGCAAAGAAAAAAATCTAACTTTTATTTAATTATTTCTTAATAATAATAATTTTTCAATTTAAGGCTTTTTTTGAATCAACAAAACATTTTAAAGACTGATATCATCATATTTTCCTTAAAAATTACGAACAATTTAAAATTACAGCTTAAAAATTAAAATTTAAAGTTTCAATTAATTGTTTTGCATTGTAGAAAATGAACTGTTGAACGAAACGTGACTGGAAGAAAAAATTTTTAATTTCTCTCTCATAAAAATAAAAATATATAACAAAAACTCACGCACATTGACAGTCTTTAATGTCAAATATTCATGTAGTTCACAAATGAATCAGTTTTTAATTACAAATAACAATTAATAATGGAATAATATCAAAATTAAATTACAGTTTTTTTACAGACGATTTCTATTGTTGCCAAGTAAAATTTTTATTCATCAGGTATAAAATGTTTTAATAAATTTGAATTTTTTTTAATAAAAAACTTTTATTAAGATAAAAATAAGAAAACAAATATAAAATTTCTAACTATATTTACAAAGAATCCTTCAGGGCTGAATAATAAAACATAAATCAACTTCCTTTTATTATTATAGCATCTAAATATATAAAAGGAAATTTCAGGTAAAAATTCTAATTATGATGTTCATTTACACAAGCTAATATATATATATATATATATATATATATATACACAGTGGGCCACAAAAGTGTTCATACACTTGCAATTTCTTATAAAATTTAATGTTTTCGACTAATAAAAATTAATATATTGTAATTGTAATTTTTTTATGATATCTGCAACTTATTCTTAATGAAATGACATAATTAATTTTTTAAAAATAGTATAACTATTTTTTTTAAAAATTAATAATCAAAAAGCTACTAAAAATTACGCCACAGAAGTCTTCGTACACTTCACAAAATCTCAACTTAGCTTTAAATATAGTATTTCTTTCTTAATTTAGTACTTAGTAGGATATCTTTTATTGTCCACAACAACTTTTAAGCATTTTGGTATAGATTTAATCAGTTTTTTTGTAATTTTGGAATCGATTTTCCTCCATTGTTCTGTGATTATTGTTTTCACTTCACATTATTTGCCATGTTTTCTTTTTTTACGTCAAAATCCCACCAAATATGTTTTACTGGCTAAATAAAGTGATTGACGAGGTATTTTCGTAATTTGGGGACAGTTATAGAGACACCAGTGGCGTACATTGAGAGCAGTGAGCTTGGCGTTATTACCCTGTTAAAAAATTAAGTCATCTCCAATAGCCAAATTTCGGGTGGATAATTTAAAATTTCTCTTTAAAATATTTAAATAAAGCTCATGATTCACATTACCATCAAAAAATACCAAATTACCTAATTCTGAGGCCAATTTACACCCCCACGCCAGAACACCTTTACTTCAATCCTGAAGCTTGGATGTGGAGGAGTTCTTGTTCCACATAAATTCCTGGGATTAAACTCCTTATTTTTTCATTTACAAGCTATTATAGGCCCATTGGAACCAAAAATGTTGAATTATCTACCATACCAATCAATTTGCTATCAATTTTGAATTTTCTGAAACTTAATCCCAAGAATCTAGTTGGATCAATAAAACATGGAGGTGGAAGTGTTCTTGTGTGGGGGTGTAAATCGGCCACAGAATGAGGTAATTTGGTAATTTTTGTTGATATTGTGAATCATGAGCTCTATTTAAATATTTTAAAGAGAAATTTTAAACTATACGCCCAAAATTTTTTTGGATATTGGAAACGACTTTATTTTTTAACAGGATAATGATGTCAAGCGCACTGCTCTCAATGTACGCCACTGGTGTTTGTCTAACTGTCCCCAAATTATGAAAATACCTCCTCAATCACTTTATTTAGCTCAGTAGAACATATTTGGTGAGATTTTGACGTAAAAAAAAGAAAACATGACAAATAAACACAAAATATGAAGTAAGAACAATAATCACAGAAGAATGGAGGACAATCGATACAGAAATTACAAAAAACTGATTAAATCTACACTAAGACCCTTAAAAGTTGTTGTGGACACTAAAAGATATCCTACTA